>NEWO01000688.1:186241-213715 GCA_003013225.1 Phalaenopsis aphrodite | reverse complement strand
TTTCAAGAATTTAAATTAATTTGTTAGAGAGCAAATCAAGATTTTTGGTGTTATTATCTGGACTAACACAATTATGACACACACTGTCGGTGGATCAAGTTTTTGACGTCGTTGCCGGGGAAACAAAACAACAAATAATTTAGGATAATTTTTAGTTGAACTATTATAAATCGTTAGCTACTTTAATGGGCGCCCATTGGTAGTTAATCGTTAGCTACTCGAGTAGCCATCGAACGGATATGGTGCCCATTGGTAGTTAATCGTTAGCTACTTTAATGGGCGCCCCATCTGTTTAGAGAGGATTTTTGACTGGTGTGCTAGCCAGATCTAGTTTCCCCCCAACCCCAAATAGCTCCTCAGAATCGACCGGACCTCAAACCACAACTGTTGAACGGACTTATTGCACTCTCTTGGAATGTATTACTAGTGCAATATTTCTCCATGAGACACTACTTCTATTTGTGAGGTGGGATGAACTCTATATTCCACCTTCTCTGATGTCGCGTTCGACACCCGACTCGGAGAAAATACCCTCCTTGGACACTTAGGCCCCCAAGTAAACTAATCAGTCAATATATATTAGTCAAACAACATGACCAATATTTGAAAGTATGATTTGACTACCAATCGACAATTCGAGTTAAACAAACCCTTAAAATTAACAGTCGTTCGACGTGAAATTACGTAATATCTGAGATTCATGATTCAGCCTCGAGGTTGATCGAAACACTTGCCAACGACAAGATACATGACACATCACAATGATCGCCTCAAATGCGAGTCTCTCTGGATGCGACAATCCAACCGAACAGGAGAAGCAAAATAAACCACTTGCGAGATGAGCGCACAATTAATCGAGTCACAATCGATTCAGAGCAAATTCCAAATAAACAAAAACTAAGAAATCTTTTCTATTCAATAAAAGCAGCTACAAGTATCTCTTTCCTTTGGCTTTTCAAAAGAAAAATGATTACAAGTTTTCCTCATGCCAGGTTTTAGCAGGTGGCCGACCGGTCTTCCCTATCAGATCCTTCGTCTTTGGAGTATCCTTCTAGCTTGTTCGGAATTAAGGCGGACAACTTGTCTGGGTCAGAGAATTTGGGAGTGACAAGGCCGTGTTGAATGAATCGGTGGATGGCATAGTCCACCCCACGTCTAAGTTGCTTCGCCAGGTCGTCCGTATGCTCTCCCTTGGAAATAGACGGGGCAACCTTTTCTTCGGCTCTACGACTTCCTTCTTCAAGTCATCTATGATATCAAGGGATTCTTGATTAGCCTTGAGAGAATTTTCAAGTTTGAGTTACAGTAGGTTCGGATCGTCACGAACCCTCCCCAGCTCCTCATCCTGAGAGGCAATCTTCACTTGGGCCTTGTTCAAAGACCCTTCCGACCTAACCAGAGCCAGTCCCTGAAAGTGAGATGCTCGTGCCGCCATCAAGAGGAACCGGTCCGCGTGTTGGCAAATCTCTCGGTGGCCGAAACCTTCCAGCGTTTTATCGATCTTCTTGAACCATAACAATTCCAGTATGAGTGATGACATGCTTTGTTCTCGACTGTATGTGGAAACCAGTTCCTCGACGTGTTCAAAAGACTAAACTGGTTGTTGGTGGCGACCCACACCCACTCGTCTCCTCTCTATACGAGTTCCCACTCTAAATCCCTTCTAGTCCTTTTTAGCAGAGGGGGAGGAGGGGCAACCACTTCTTCCACCAGCTCCTTTTCTTGCCTATGGAAGGTTTCATTCTTCGGGGAAGGCGAAGGCTCGTAAACAAAAGATAGGGCCGCCTCTTTTGACGACGACGCAAACAAAGAAGGGATAAGGGGTTGCCCGACCTTTGTTTGCTCGGACAAGGCGATGAAAGAAGACTCGTCAAGCCATGAGTCCGACGGAATAGCAGTAATCGGTGACACGCCGATCAATGCGTTAGATTTTGAAGAAGAGGGGGTTGCAGCTGGGGTTCCACCCTGAGTCCCTTCAGTAGCAGGTCTCCTCCCATCACCTTCTCCTACATCAACAAAATGAGAAGCATACTCTTGAGCAACAATAATGGCTGCGCTGGTCACCGTTTCTTGAATAGCAACTGTGGTTTCAAATGCGGAGGTTATGAACCTCCCACCACCGATGTTGATCCTCGCAGAGGCCACAACCACAGGGAGTGGATCTTCAAAAGCATCTTCTATAAAATTATCTACTGAAGAAGGATGCTTCAGTTTGCATCGCTTGGCTTCCAGCTTTTTTTTTTTGGCCGCCTTTGCCTGCTCGTGCTTTGCATTATCTGAGGCAACCCATCGGCTCCGAGTCATTTCACGCTTTAGCATCCGAGTGATCTTTGCCTTAACAGTATCTTGCGGGACCGAGTGATGATGCACGTTCAACATCGCCTTGGTAATGTGCATCTTCTGCGGAAGGGACTTTGTCCTATCCATCACCTGCTCTAACGACTTGGTTCGCATCCCCAAATCGTCAGAGCATGAACCAATCACAAATTGCTTTTTTCAATCCTTTATTTTATTCTAACTCTAAGCAGTTGGGGTTTCTTGCCAACCGAGAACATGGCGTAACATTCCTTGTCGACCTTAAGCGAATAAAAATGACTAAATATGTCGGTCGACCAGGTGGTGCCTCTTAGCGACAAAACATAACAATGGTGATTATTGCAGCAATGGAATTCAGTAGCACTTGGGCTGGTATGACCTCGTACTTATTCAAAATGCACCGAAGCTCGGTGAATAGAGGCAGTCGGAGACTATACTTGAACTGTTCCCAATAGAAGACCAGATTTATATCCACTTCGTCTGTCACATGCACTTACCTTGAAACTCTCTGAAGTACAATGCTGTCGTCAAAGGCATACCTCATCTGCAACTCTTCCACATCACTCTCGGTCGAAAACGAAAGATTGTCAGCCGCAATGGAACCGCAAAAAATGGGTGAGTACTTGGGAGCTATCGCAAGGAGCAAATCGGAGGATGAAAGAAAGACCGAAGGCATAGAGAAAGAAATCAGAAAACATAATTGGTAAAAAGCGGTCCCTTACCCTATTTATAGGGCAGGCATGTGAAACGAATTTTCACATAATGATAAGTGTTACACTAAATATCATTTCATATTTATTTAAGTGTTGTTTTATTACAATTAACATTATTATAGAGCTCAAACAAAGTATTTTATGGGTATTCCAAGGCTTCAGTCGAGACATACCCCTTTCGAATTAACCTTCGGAGGACCAACTCTCCACCTAATCTAATTTACTCCACCCGGTCGGCATCGCGCTGAAACTTACCTACAGCAGTCGACTCGTAGAATGTCCCCAACTCACAGACCACACCCGCCAACCCACTTTTCAAAGTGGTGACTTCCGTTTGTAGGGTCACCACCTCTGAATCTATGGTTGTCAGGCGGGCCGACAATTCCCGCATCAGATCCTTAAAAGAACCTCCAGCCGCTCGCTCTGCCCCTCCTGCCGAAGGTCCAATTACGTTTGTTCCCCGCTCCACAAAATTCGGAGGAAAGGTGTTGCCAGTCATATTGCTCCTGCTGGAGTTCACTGAAGTGGCCAAGCGAGGTCGAAAGAGTGGAACCAGCTGCAGGCTGTTACCCCCCTGCATCGACCAATGGTGGAAGCGCGGTGAACACACCTTGTGGCCCGACAACGATAGTGGGAGCGGATTCGACATCTTTTGATATTCCCTAAACCCTAAACCCTAAACCCTTCAAACCTATTCTTTTGCATTAAGATAATATCAGAAATTACTAAAAATCGCCAAGAATCAAAGAAGATTATCACATACTTTAAAATTTGTCCATTGAAGAAAGGGTCTTCAAAAGTGTGTCCCTCCCTCACAACAGGGTGCCTCCATTTTTCTGTGGTGGCGACTGGGGAGAGTTGGAGTGCTGGTGATGGTCATTTCCTTCGGCCTCTTTTCACCAACCTCAATGCCTTAAGCAATATGGCCCTATTGGCCCTCAACCAATCGAACCCTTATCAGGCCTAAGAGTCAGGGTTCCCTAGTGAGGCTTTTTCAGCATCTGCCACTCTGAAATAGGTTCGGGTTTCAACCATTTTTCTTTCTTTATGATTTTTTTCTTCTTGACAGAGGCAGGGATTCGAAAGCCTGCCATAGCCAGAAGTTCGAGATCCACATCATCTCAGTTCGTACTGTTAGCCATGATGTGCGTCGGCTATATAGGAAAAGTTGGCACGAAAGAACGTAATGCCAAACCTATGGTCCTATTTATAGGGCTCACTGGGCGTAAAATTTAAAGAAAAGTTAATTATCAAAAGAATTTTTTCTATTCTGGTGTCAATGATTGCTTAATAGTTTTCATGTTCTTATCGTAGCTGTCACTATCAAGGAATAGGAAAACTCGAGAAATTAATATGTATGCACCAAAATTGGGACACAAATCTCTAAGAGATCAAACGACAAAGAATGATGGTCGAACAATCGAAGCATCAAATTAAAGGAGCATGATATGAACCAACCATCCGACGACGGACCGCTCGATCAAGTCGGCTGACATGCAATGTCGGTTGATCCAATCAGCAGACCACGCTTACGGTCCCAGCTACCTAACTCTTTGCAAGGACGTTCGATCGCAACTACTCTATCTCTCTTCCTCTCTCGACTCTGACTCTCGAGACGTGTCTTACCAAAGGACAATATAGGATTCAACACTCGTGCCCCTCGGTTATGTTGAAAAAAGAAGGAAATAGCGAGATGCAAAACTCTATTGGGAACAGTTACGGGATTGTGGGGTAGAATTAATTATTATGATTTTTTATTTATTTTAAATTTCTCTCTCCCCCTTTTTTTTTTGTTCCACCAGTTTTGCGATATAATTTATATTAGGTAGTTCATGTAACAATAGTTTTTTTTTAGGTATTAATGTGATGCATCATCCAAAACACCATGAGGCATACTCCTCACACAAAGAGTGTGATTGACACTGTATGTCTAGTGGTAATCTGAGTTATGTGATCTAGTAAATAGTGTTATCTATATTATGTTAAAGTTCAGCTTTTATGTTTTAGCTTTCTATTTTTATATGTTTTCTATTTGGATGTGTACACTTGTAATAAGTGGCTCCTTCATGTTTATAAATAGGTGGTCTTATGTTGTATTAGCGGACTATTTGCGGCTCATTTGAGGTTTGTAAGGGATTTGATTCCCAGATGAGGATGAATCTCCGACCACGGTGTTGGGTCGTGGAAATTGTAATATGCGTCATTGGTGGGGTCATCCTAGGTTTTCTTTCCATCGTCGATCCTTTAGGTAGTGATTTTTGTATCCTGATCAGTTACAAGAGTATGAAACTCTTGTATCTTGTATCTTTATTTAGTGTTATGTTTCTTTGCTTTTATTGTTCCCAAATTTTTAGTTCTTTGCATTTTCTTTCTATCTCATTGATTTTCTGAACACATACCTTTTGTCGGTATCATTTTGGTATCAGAGCTTAAGGTTTTTTATTCCAATGTGCTTTTTTCCTTCAAAAACAACCTTCTGCTGTTCTTGAGAGGCAGAAATTTATTATCGCACATGTAAGGCCGCAGCGCTTGTGGGAATGGCACACCATCCTCTCTTTGATGGTTTTCATGTATACAGCAACTGGTTCTTTTTGTTGCTAGATGTGGACAAATTGCCTGGACTGCTCATCATTCTTCTTCATCTCCTGTTGAACATTTGCCTCGATTAAATTCAAAATGAATTTGTAATTAGTTCTTGCAATAGTTCTTTGATTCCCGAGTGATTCCCTTGTCAAAAACTTCATCATGTCAATTAAATGTGTCTGGCAGAGACTTTGAGATAGAGAAAACAGATTCGGAGTTGTTATTTCTTGAAGCGAAATTCATGGCAAACCACACAGCTGATACTGTTGTGGAAGCTATATCCCCCGAGGTGTTGAAAACTTCAGGTTTTCTGGTTCTTGAAACAAAATCTGCTAAAGATATAAATTAAGTTTTCAAGAAGACTACGGAAGAGGATCTCAAGGGCTGAGACTCCAATTTTGTGAAGGTTGATCTGGCTATGCTGTTCGATCTTATTCTAGCAGTGAACTATCTGAACATCAAAGGCCTGCTTGATTTGACCTACCAAACTATGGCAGCTATGATTAAGGGGTAAACTCCTGAAGAGATTCACAAGACCTTTAACATCAAGAACGACTTCACCCAGAGGAAGACGAGGAGATTTGGAGTGACAACCAATGGGCATTTGATTGGTATTTTCTCAATTTCTCTCCCTTTCTCTTTATTTAGGATGAGTTGTGTCTTCTCTATACCTTTTTGAATGTGTTGGCAACAATGAGACCAAGAAGCAAATCTTGGATAGATTTATGTCCGCCACTTCTGTGTAAGAAATGGTATCAAGAAGCCAAAAAACAGACTTTTGTGGCTGGCTGGAAAGAATCCAAACATCAAACTTCTCTTTAAACCTCAAGGCACTCAAATTATAAATTTGTAAACCTCATGGCAGTTTTTGGGAATCACATCATGAGCCGTGCCTTGAAGCATGCACCTCAGGCATCTTTATAAACCGCAACTCTTGCACAAAGCTTGAATAATACACGTCCAAATGGCACATACAAAAGTTGAGAAAAATTGAAATTTTATTGTTAATTGTCAATATTTAATAAATTTTGTGTAATGTTCTATTTATAGCCCACAAAAGTCTCAAAGTAAAATGTTCTTAGCATTATGCTAAGAAATATGTCTCAATACTCTCTGAATCAAGTTGAGTTTCATAATTTACATTTTCTTGTATCCATGAAAGAGAATCACGAGACGAACAAAGCAAGTGACGACATAAACATGTTAAGGATGTAGTGCTCCTGAGCGCTATGTTGAGTCACTGATTTATTTAAGAGCGAGGAGGTTTCCTGTTTCAGAATAAAAAATGCTGAGCCTCATTTGTGAGCCTTTTTTTATAAAAAGCTGCTTTCAGGAAGTAGTTTTTAAGCAACTTGATAAAATGACTGCCCGACAGCAGCTTCTCGACGTCTTTTATAAAAGAGTGGAACCCACCAACCAAAAGAGTGCTTATTCTTAAAATCCATTCAGCTTAAATGAATCGCTGGTTTTATTCTATAGCTGTTTACGCACTCGTGCTAACAAATTATCTTCAGAGTTTAGGCAAAGATGTGGAGTCCATTTACGTGGAGGAACTTGGTGTGACAACAACAAAGAAAGAGATTTTTCAGAGCTTAGTTGTTGATCCAATGATGGGAGCTATCGAAGTTGATTGGAGGGATTTCTTCCCATATTTGAGATGGGTTCCTAATAAAAGCATGGAAATAAAAATTCAGCAGATAGAAACACGTAAGAGGGCTATAACAAAGGCCTTGATTGAGGAACAAAGGCAACGTATTGCCCGTGGAGAGGTTCTTTTTCTTCAAATGAACTCCATTTTGTAGCCACATTTTTCTAATGACTTTGACATTTTTTATTACCAAAACAGAAAATTAGCTGTTATGTGGATTACTTGCTGTCAGAAGATACTAAACTAACTGAAGAGCAGTTCATTACATTGGTTTGGGAATCGATCATCGAGACATCTGACACCACATTGGTCACTACAGAGTGGGCCATGTATGAGCTTTCGAAGAATCAAACATGCCAGGTAAGCAACATATATATTTAAATTTATTGCTTAAATAAAGTTGCATGAGTTTTCATATTCATCTTTTCCCAACTCAGGACTGCCTTTACCAGGAAATACATCAAGTATGCGGATCAAAGAAAATCACTGAGGAGCATATTCAACACTTGCCTTATCTATGTGCTGTTTTCCATGAGACACTCAGATTTCATTCTCCTGTGCCCATCATACCTCCTAGACATGTGCATGAAGATACCCAGCTCGGTGGCTATAACATTCCAGCTGGGACTGATGTGAGAATTCTGTTTAATAAATTTTTTGTTAGAAGCATTTACATACACACCACACAATCTATTTGAATTTACATATCTTACACCTAAACATTCATGTTTACATACATGCCACTCAAATTGTTAACATCACATTAAAAATACTACCATGACTATCTTTTTAAAAGTGAAATACGCATTTTCATGCATAGTTTTGTGACACTAGGTGGTATAGGTGTAAATATCAAACTTTAGGTGTTAGATATGTAAATTCATAAGAATTGTGTGGTATTGTATGTAAATTTCTTTTTTTTTTTTTTAAGTTTTGTAGGCAGGGCTCATTTGGTTGTTTATCAGGGTTCATTTGGTTGCTCTTAAGCAAGAAATGTATTTTAAAAAATGATAGTTTTTTCACTCATTTTGTGTGAAAAATAATTCATTGTATTTGAGGGAGTTTTGAGGAGGTTGTGTTTTAAATTAGTGTTGATGTCTATTATAGTAAATTAAATAATCGATTTAACAAAGAAAATTTTTAAAAATCTTTATAACTAGGTATCATGTAGGTATTTTGGATCTATTAGAGAGACGAATGAGGTTATAATAGATTAGAACATTGCCTATATTGCGTTAGGTTGGGTGGTTAGTTTAGAGAAGTGCTGTATGCAGTAAAATGGTATCATTGAGACTTCAAAAGGTAAATTTAAAATAACTATAATTACTTATATGATATTGAACAAATCCGAGGATTAGACTATAAGTTTTATTAATATTCAAGTTGAGTTTGATAGAAATGAGAGCCTTAAATCAAATTTGGTCAAATTAGGATAGATAACTTGAGAAATGATTTTATTGAGTGACTAACTAGCATGAAACTTATTTAATGTTTGGTAATTGAAATTAGACTTGATTTTTTGGATTTGAATATGCCAGGTTGAAAATGAACATTAGAAGAGTAAATAAATTTAATCTCAGAAGATTAGGGTGGAAAATGACGTGAACAGAAGTTGTATAAAATGATTTGCCAAGGATAGGTTTAATTCATTAGAAACAAGTAATAAGAATAAATAAAAAATAAAAATTCATAATGCTGACCATAAATATTTGGGATATGGCTACTGATTGTTTTCCAAAAACACATTTTTAAAACTTCAAGCAACCTAATGAACCCTAAATTTTTAAGAAATGATAGCATTAGTTGGATTCTATCATTCTGTTGGTTGCAGGCCTTCTTCTTCTAACAAAAAAAGAGTGAAAACATAATATTTTTTTTTCCCTAAAACTTGTTTTCTATCAATAAACATTCAAATGATCCCTGCAATTCATTTACTTCGCACAAAATATATTTTCCTTTTAGTTTTGCTCAACTCCAAAAATTTCTCACAGATCATCATCAACCTATATGCATGCAACATGGACAAGTGTGATTGGGAGGAACCAGAAGCATGGAAGCCTGAGCGATTCATGTCAGACAAGTATGAGCAATTGGATATGCACAAGACAATGGCTTTTGGAGGGGGAAAAAGAGTGTGCGCGGGCTCTTCTCTGGCAATGCTAATTTCCTGCACGGCTATTGGAAGATTAATACAGGAGTTCCATTGGAAGTTGAAGGATGGAGAGGAGGAGAATATAGATACTGTGCAGCTTACCACGCACAAGCGCTATCCAATGCAAGCGTATATAAGAGCAAGGGCAATCGTGACTTGAAATAAGATGACCTGTTTTGCATGAATTTAGGCTATCAACAATTGTCTTTTTTGTTGGGTCTCTTCTCGTTTCATTTTGATGAACATTTTCCGAAATAGTACAGGAAATTTAAGTTTTTTAAGTAGATGGTCAATTAGAATCTTCATGAAATAAATTTGTGGTGATCTTTTGATGCTTAATTCTTTGATATCAATTTCTAAATGTTTGTGATTGTCTAAAACCTTCGAGTACTTTTTTTTTTTCAATTTGAAAGAATTCTTATTGAACTGGTGGAAGGAGAAGATTGGATCTTTGACGTCAGAAGTTGACTTGATATATTTTATAATTTATCATTCTTCATTAAAAAAAAAACCTAAATTATTGACTTAATTTGTTTCAGATTCAGATCAGGATTAATTTCAATTTGACCTGTAAGTAAGCCAATGTATTAAGTAGATCATAGTTTTTCTTAGAAGATCAAGAAAAGATCTATTGAAGACACTGGTCAGAGAGTCCAAAATGATTATTTATTTAAAATTATTTTTCACTATGTTTAGTAAAACACACTATAAGGTACCAATATATATTTGATACCAAGATGGTGAAAAGTCAGAATTTATTCTGAATCGTTTGTTGTGTTGGAAAATATTTTACATGCCATGGAGGTGATTGAAAAAACGTAATAGTAATTTACATAGTTATAATGAAAAATATTATATAATTTATATTTAAAATTAGATTTTATTGAGTTTTAGTGCGTTGCTTTGCTTATGGAGAGATGTTTGCGTACGTAAGATGTACGCAGTGCTGCGTAATCTGGTAAGTTATAGGGAATATATTAAGGGTTATATCCATGTTATATCCCTGTAACTTCCATGTAACCTACCTATAACTTAAAAATGTATGAAAACAAAAGCGCGAAACTTAATGGTTACATGTATGTTATAGGTAGGTTACAGGGAAGTTACAGGGGATATAACTCGGATATAACCATCAATACCCTTTCTGTATTTACCAGATGTACGCAGCTCTGCGTACATTTTACATACGCAAGTATTTCTCCCACTTATGAGGATGCAGTTGGAGAAATATAAACCAATATTCAAAAAACAATCTAATCGTGGCACATTATGTACTAAATCCAAAAAATATAAATATGCCAAAGAAGTAGTTTTTTGTTCTCTTTATTTTAAGATGTACTTAAGCGTTTGATTTTATGGCTTCCATTTGTCTAAACTTTGATGATTTTTTTACTTAACGGTGGCTTAAGTGATGTATTTTCTCAACTAATAAATCGATCGTTTTGACCTCACTAAGAAAGTTGGATAGATTATAAAGACATGATTGGCCATTTCCATCCAATTCTCAATCCTAAGAAAAAGAAAAATATTGTGTCCAGGGTCTGGATGGAGAGCTGCGTCCGGACAAATGGACGTTATGCATCGATCACGAGCGATGGTTTTTTTTTTCCCTCCTCTGTGATCAGTGCATCCCGTGTGTTATTAGGACGACGTAGGATGCAATATTTTTTCCAAATAAAGAGGCATTTAGCAGCCAGTAAATCAAGCTGCTTTTGAACCCAGAAAAACAGTTCATAAAATGGAAATTTATATCGTAAAATTTATAACATTGAGATCTAAATATTTAACACGAAGATTTTACTATTTATATATCATGAAACTTCTGTTGACTGTATTAAGAAACCTCGCCGTATTTCTTCTTGAAATGATAAACGCGATATGAACCAAAATACTATGAACTTTGGCATCCAGAACAGGAGTAAGGAGATAAAAAACCTTAAAAAAAGTGGGCATTTTTTTCCTTATCGATAAAAGGCAGCTTGATTTAAATAAGTGTAAAATCAGAAACAAGAGAGAATAGACTATTAACTACATAACAGAAATGAACACTGAAAATTTGATCCAGTTAAAATCGAAAAAGTACAACCAGACTTATGAACCAGCCTCAAATCCACCCCCAAAAGTTTATTAACTCGACACATGCTCATCATCTTACATAAACATGAATAAAATTTTCTTGTAGAAGTTCCCTTCTTAGGAGGCAACTGTTCATCATAAATTACAACACAAAATAGTGAGAAAATTTTTTTTTTTTTGCATAGTTCTACAAGGTTAAATACCACTTGCTCATATAAACTACAACACAACGCACAAAATCCACAAACAACGCACCTTTTTGCATGGCAATGAATCCTCTCACAACCTGTTATACTTGGAAACTTAATATAAAGATTATCTAATCTTATGAGCTTCGATTCTCTAACTTCAATCTTATGCATCCCAACCATCCTCTCTACTTCCAAACATCCATCCCATTTTAGGAAGAGAACCATATATAGAGGAGAATCTCGACAAACACTCTGTCCTGATATTGTAATGCTGTTGCGTGTTTCTGCTAATGGCAGAAGCGGAAAATTTAGAAGTGTCGATAGCCCATGAAGGATGAATGTACTCAACGGTCCTTATAGAGCTAATATTTGCATACAAGAAGTTCATTAGTATATCTTCACAATTAAATAATTTGTCAACTAGAGCTCTTCCTTCTTTTGCCTGCTCGCTCCAATATCTCTTGAAAGCAAGCTCAACATCCATGAAAGCTGCACCAGTTAATATGACATTGTAGCCATTTTTCTTCCTAGCATAAGTTTCGTCTCTATATTTTAAAGGGATTCCATCCAGTAGTCGAGGATAGAACCCCACAATTCTCTCAGGATGCTCTCTCCAGGCTCTAAACCCTTTTTCTATGTCATTACAAGTCATCAATATATCATCATCGAGTTCAAGAACAGCCCTGGTTCGTATAAGACCATCATCCTTAAACCGATTGTTCAGAGAATTATGTTGCTCAACACGGATTCGGACAGGCACGGCAGAGTCAAATTCTCCTTGAAGGGGAGGTTTTCCCTTGTTCCAAATGACTACAATCTCTCTAACAGAAGCACATCTAGAGTAATGTTTCACATACTGCTTTAGATTCCAAAGGCGGGCTTCGTAAGTCATTGTAAGCATTGTAAACTGGGAATACTGGCCTTTATACATGTAGCCCTCTTCAGCACCATTCCCTCCATATAAATATTGAACAGCCATACAGACTAGAACCATGCCAATGATAGATAGGAGGCTGATGGTGAGCTTTCCATGACAAGTTTTCAGCTTTGCTTTGCCTTTGAGTGAAAGAATGAATCTGTTTATGACTGCAGCATACCTCTTAAGTTTGGAGTGGGGATTTGCCCAAAATGAAAATGGCTCATTTCTTCGACTAATGATCAGATAATTTCCTTGAGGATGAATACAATCCAAGACACCAATCAATAGTCCGATGAACATAACCAGAAGAAAAAGCAGAATTAAAAACGTCCAGCCAAGGAGTAAAGTCCTTGTTGAATAACCAGAAGGAACACGATCTCCATCCATAACAGCAACCCAGGTGCCTGAAGGGAGCTGTTTTGGGTCTAGGTGATGGTGTCTAACACCATTCCAAGAATTCCTGCCCTTTTTTGTTTCTCCAATGGGAAATGAAACTGGCACCTCCTTGTATTCTTGTTCAGTTAGCTTTTCCACCTTGTATATCTGGAGCCTTCGACCATAAGTCCCACTACAATCCTGACCAGGACGATAGAGAGAACCATGGTAAACAAAAAGACGACCTCCATTTCGTGCCCCCAAGCTTTTGTCAGATTGGTATATAGGGTTTTTTTGGTGTTCTTTCCATGGGCCAAGTGGGGAGTTACTGAACCATATTTCAAGCTCCGCATTCTTCTCTACACTTAACCTAGTAAAATCTGAAGTAAAGAGCCAATAATATCCATTATAGTGAACCAACGATGTATCTATGAGTGGTTTACTCACAAGAACCTTCTCAAATGTCCATTCGAGTGGAAATTTAGTAGCTCGATAAAGCCGAAGGTCCCCATTTTTGCTGCCCTCAGGCATCATATATGTCTGACGTGAAAAAACAACGTAAATAGATTTCATTGGCAGCAGGGAAAAAAACAAAAAATGATATAAATTCATGCTATGTACAAAAAACAGATAGTTACTGGTATGTCAGCCAAACAACAGTAGAAGAAGTATGAGATCCCATCCAAAACGCTGATACTAGTATTGATACTCTAAGAAATCTACATATTTATGGAGTTGGAAGGAAATCTTGCCTAGTTACTGAGCTAATGCAATTATGTACAGCCTCCTTTAAAAGACCTTTTGGTAATCAGTTAGTTTCATTGTTCCAGCACTCAAGTTAGATTTCATAAGAAATATGTGCCTAGACACACACATGCACACATAGAAAGAAAAATTATTCTCAAGTATTTCCTGTCCCTTGTCATTGCCAAGTGAGACAGACATACAGGTAGTTGAATGGTCAATACTTTTATAGTAATTGCAAAATGAGAATTTATTTTGGTACAAGTAAAGATCAAATTCAAGATCTTGATAACTATGGACTATGGACCATGCGGGTAACAATGTATTAAGCAAAAAACCATGGGAATCAGATCTTCTCAGTATCACAAAACTCCATATTTTGCCTCGACTCTCAATTTCAAAGCAAAGCCGCCATTTTCTTCAGTGGTTTTAACATAGTTAGTCTCCTTCAAGCCTTTACTCATTGTTGTTGCCATTGGAATTCCCCCCAAACCGCCGCTAGTGGCAATTTATCAAATGTTTATATATTAGCACTAAAGATTAGCTGTTAGTGTCAAGAAATCACTTGCAAAGGAGGAAACCTTTCTTTCATAGCTCACCAAGTATTGCAGCTAATACGATACTTTAACACTTCCAAATTAGTCATTGATTTCAGTTGTTACTTCACAAGCAAAGGTAAGGAATTGAAGGCGAAGAAACTTCAGCTATTTGTGGTGGAAGAAAAAAGAATTTGGGATAACTACATTTGATTTTTTAAAAATCAGAAAGAGGTAAATCTGCAGCAAGCTTTTGATGACTTTTCATTTTCCCATATCAGACTTTCTTTCACAACTTTTGATTTGGAATATTAAGTCAAATTTTTTCTATGGTGGCATGAATTTGATGCCTTATGCTGTTTTCGTTTAATCAAATCTAATATTGACGCCTCCTTTAATTTAGACTGACATTATCTATGCTTAAGCCAACCTCTCGATGGTTCCTGATTGACATTAGAAAACTTACCGCGTGTAAAGGTTGGCCTATGATGAAACTATTCTTAATACCAACAGACATCAAAAACACTGTCCTCCATTAAAAGTGATAACAAAAACTTAGAAATCCTATATGATAATATCACAACTATCCATTTTATTCTCACACTTCTGGTGATATACGGTTAAGCAAATATATCCTAAAAGAACATAAATCACTTGCAGTATATTATGCCATATGCCATCATTTGCCTTACCTTACTCATTAAGGATAGATTTAATTAATCCTCATTCAATATCCATGTGTGTTAAGTGTTTTATGAGGAATTCAACAACAATTCAAAAATTGTTTCAAACAAAAATAAATGTTACCTTGGATTAATCCTCTATCTTCTTAATTCTTAACTCTGTTTATTTCTATCTCTAGCTTACGAGTAAATTTCACCTCCTTTGTCCATGTGCAAACCATCTAGGTTTGATGTCCACTCTTTAATATATAAACCCACCATCCTCTAATATACTCTAATATAAACCATTTAGGTTTCCAAACTTTCCACACATTCATTTTACCATTCTCAAATTTCTTCAATGTTATTAAACTTACCTCTTGACTACCAACGATACTTTTAGTTGTCCAACACTAAGATCCCTACAAAATAAATTCCTATCACACTAGCGCCTACGAGCAGTTTAGTCTTTTGTTATTTATTATTGTTTAGTATAAATAGGGTTTAATAGGTTAGGGTTAGGGCGAGATGAGATTGTTGATTTTGAGTATTAGGGTTAGGATTTTGGGAGAGATCGCCTACTCTCAAATTGTAGGTACTTATTTTTATGCATTTGAGTCATGATGTTTTGTGTTGGTAAATAAAGAAATTTTATTTGCCCTAATTTTGCGAAGGTAATTCATTGCCATTGAGGGTTGTTAACGATCTGATTTCAAGCGAAGCTGGGGTCTGCTCAAAATCGGCTCAAAAAAAATTCGATCCGATCTCGATTCCAGCCAAAATTCGAATCAATTTTTGAGCGATTAAAGATCTTAAAGCTAAATTCACGGTCATATGTTATTAACAATCTGATTTCGAGCCGAGCCAGGGTCGGCTCAAAACCGGCTCGAAAAAAAATTTGATTCAAAATTTTGGCTTGCAGCTCAGCTCGTTTATTTCGATTAGATCTCGATCTGAGCCAAAATTTGAATCAATCCTCGAGCGATTAACAATTTTCGAGCTAAATTCACAGTCATATCTCCATTCCTATCAAATTGGTATTAGAATCTTCATAGTCATGTCTCTGACAGATCACACAGTAGGGACAGTGACGTCCAGAAATTCCACAACGTAATCGAATAGAATCGCAGCTTAAAAGAGTATCGTGCCAAGCCTAGTGCTTGAGCTCACTGTGTACAAGGATTTACGCATCCCTTGTGATCTTGGTGGCTTCCCAACGGTATCACAATAAGAATTAGCTAGAAAGTGATGCATGATTTGCTTATGATATAGTAGCGATAAAAGCTACTTGGGAAATGACTACGGGATTGATGTGATTCGGGATCACTTAATTGTGATATATTCGTGATGAGAGCTAGCTAGGAAGTGACAATGGGATTTCAGTGTACATGGGTTTTGTTTTTGTGATAAAAAATCGTCTTGTGAAAAATGGCGACAAAGAAAGTAGATGATCTGGAAGAGAAATTGGAGAAAGAGGTGAGTCAAATTAGGTCTAGAAATGGATGAGCGTTTCACTTCAATAGGGGTGATTTTCAACCATTGAGGGAAAATTTATAATCTTGAAAGAAATGATAAAGTAGATCACAAAGTTCCACACAAAGCTGTTGTCGCCTACAACGGGATTAAGTAAAGGATTTAGAAGCAAATTGGAGCTGTAGCACTTGGAGGGAATAACATGATATTCAGAAGACTAGAACAATCAACACCAAGCGGGAATGAGACAGCATGCGATTCGAATGGGAGAAGATAGATTTGAAGGATTTTTTCCTAGAATAGGAAACCACGATGGGTGGGACAGCAGCAAAAGATTGCATCCAACCATGCCAGTTCTTTTTTTGTGGTATCCTTCTGAGCGGAAGACAATTTGAGAGCCAATGCAGGTGAGCGAACTGATTATGTGGCGAGCTAAACTTATAAAATAGGGAAAATCAATATGGGTCGAGAAAGGTAACCCAACCCTCGCTTCATAGGTGAAATGAACTTCGGCCGTGGGACTTAGGGAGGAGATTCATGCATAAGAAAGTTGAAGATGTCGAACTGAAGGAGAGGATACTTATAATTGGGTTAATCACATTGAGAGATACTTTTATATTAATGGCTGACAGAAGAAGAAAAATTGATGGCAATGGCCCTATGTTTGAAAAGGGAGGCTCTAGCTTGGTATCCATAGAGTAAACAATGTCAACCAATCAAAAATGAAAAACATATCCATAAACAAGATTGATTAGCAAGTCTCATCCAACCTATCATGAAGTAAAATATATCAATTAGCAAGCACAAAAGAGTACTAGAAATGGGAAACATATCTATTTCGAGGTGCTTCTCATTTAAGTACTAAGTAGAATACATTTTTACAACTTACATCATTTTGGTAATTGAAAACATATGGATAAGAGAGATGCCATGCTTCATCTAGAGCAATGCCAAGAAATTCCCATGTAGCACCTTGATCCAAACTTCTTGCGACCCCAATATCACCTTGCATTGTGGCCACCGTTTTTGTTTCAAAGAAAAGGTAAAATGTATTGTCCTGATGAAAAAATAAGAAATTTATCAGGATAAAAATGGAAATGGGTATTCACAAAAAAAAAAAAAAAAAATCAGATTTCCTAAAAACAAGCTGAAAGCTACTTACATCTTTCAAATTTTGCAACCAAACGTTAAGAAAAAAAGTTATATTTACATAGAAAATTACTAAAATCCTACCAAATTAGGTGCATGAGAAATATTAAAAAAGTTAAAACTAGTTTATGAAGAAAAGTTTGCATACCAGAAAGAAGCAAAACAGATCTTTGTAGCAATTCAAAACAAAGGCATTATAGCACAGCAAATAAGTGCAATTTGAATTTTCTTAATAGATGCATGCACATAACAAGGAGAAGTTTGGTCAGAAGTGTGAGAAGCCATCAAGACGATATGATTACTTAGTGCCAGGGTTGCTAGCAATTCAGTTTATCATATGTTTAACCCAGTTCAGACAAAGACAGTCCAAAGTAAAACCAGCGTACAGAAATGAATTCAGATTTAGTTATCAAAATCCACGCATCTTTTAGAGTGGAGAGGTTTGATGGACATGATATATATATGAAACGATAAAGAATCCAACCCAAAACTCGCAGTTTCTGTAGAAAGTCTTATCTTGTCATTTTTTTTTAAAATTCTGAAACGGGTAAAACTGCAGCTAACAAATTCTATAATAGAACTCGACTGTAAAAGTTCAAAATTTAATTCCTGACCTATAGAAACAAACCTACAAGAAGAGTTCCAACCTGAACGAAAAGAAAAGGATCCGCAACGAAATTGCTGGGATAACCAGCATTGGAGACAGAAGCACACGTGAGCACAGGATTCGCAACTGGCCAGGCCGAGCTTTTCTCGTTACTCCTGTTTGACTGCCATCACAGCACAGAATATCTAGACTGGCCTTAAAATAGAACCAAGATAAACAATTCAAACAAGTTCAAATACCATTTCAATGGGAGCCAGCGAGAAGGGGCTCTTCCCGTAGAAAATCCCAATCGACCAGGATCCCTCCCCGTCAGGACGGCAGCCAGCAGAAACCAAATCATCCGTCAGAAAGGAAGATACCCAAAGCCGGAAGAAAAGGATCGCAACGATGCTGCAAGCCAGAAAGTACCCGAGGAGGAAGGCGATGAGACCTGAGGAGCGGATGACACAACCAAGCGGGCGAGTCCACCTTCGCCATCGCGAACGCCACGGCCCCGCTATGCCTAATCTGCGGAAAATCCAAAGTTCCGTCGAGTTGACACCTTTTTCCCCCATCGCCAGCATCAAGGAGAAACAAATAAGTTGAGCAGTGGAGACGCTTATTCTCCTCCCTTGGTCTTACTCAGAACAGGGGTCGGGAGGAAGCAAAACCTCCCGACCCATTATTGCCCTGAATGACTTCGAGGAGAAGGCGGCGGCGTTGACTGAGTGGAGAGGGAGGAAAAGAGGAGGCAAGAGGAAGCAGGCACTGGAAAGCAACTGGCAGATATGTGGGTTCTATCTCGTTAAATTATGCGCTGTTCGTGCGGCCACGCTGAGCAGGGCTTATCAGGATGCCACACAGTTTCACAGGGCTCGGTCTTGGTTGTGGTAGCTTTTTTTTTTTTTTTTGGTAGCTAAATATTATTTGCACGAGGTTAATCGGACTCCTAGTGATTTTGAGGACTGAAAACCGTTGACTTGAAAATTAAACGATTAATTTGGCGCTTTTCATCGGCTGAAAAGGAGCGCATAGTATTCCTATGCTTCTTATTTTTAACTCTTTGCCATGAATTAAATTGAGATACATTTGTAAATCGAAATTATGTTGGCACTATTTTTTAGGAGATCTAACAATCTAAAAGATGAGAGTACGACCAAAGAAGACCTACCGACATAATACTATGAGGCTCACTTATCCGACTTGATAGAACCATCTGGGCCAAAATCAAATGCCGATTGGATGCACCCATCTGAGCTAAAGCCAAATTTGACTTAGCCACATGGAGGACAAAAAAACTACTAAATGATTCGAGCCTGAACTACTCGTACTGAAATGAGATAAATAGATATTTGAGTCAACCACTATAAGTGACCCGACCCAAAGTCAATATAATTGATACGATTTATTTTTCACTACAGTTCATTCCTCTCTCTCTCTCTATCTCCTCTTTTATGCTCTTTTCTGTGATTCATGAACAAGTCAGAAAGGATTTCTATGTGATTTTGAGATTCAAGCGAATTCCAAATAAGTAGGATCTTGGAACAAATTAGGTGTCCAGATACCCTCGTCCCCTACACAAATCCAATCGACAGTCTCATCCAACCTAGCATTCCTCCAAGCTTCTTAACCATCGTCACCAACCTCTCACCAACCTTATCAGTATCAGTAAGCATTTTCATTGACCACACATTTATGAAACTTTTTCATAGTTCATTCTTGTAATTTCTCTCATCCATTTTTTTCTATGCACAACACACTAGCTTTCAATTTTCTTCTAGCCAAAAGCATCAACCTACTATTCCTCCCTCCACTCTCGTTCATTGTGCCCCGCATGCACACCTCTGTCTCACACCATAGAGAAACGCTATTGCACGCTTTTCTGTTCTACTCAAGCCTTATCCCTATCTCCTCTCTTGTGAACAGGCTCTTTAAAGTGTCTTGTATGCTTGAATAGCTAAAACACCCCTTTCTTTTCTTGTATGCTTGAATAGCTAAAATCCCTTTCTTTTCTTGCCTGCAAAGCTTGAAATAGTACAAGTCCTTTTTGGTATTCTCCTCTCTCTCTCTCTCTCTCTATCTCATGAGCCAATGTTATACAAAACACAACTACAACACTCAACTCACCAACTTTTCTCACAAATAACTCTGACCTACCATCCCATTCTCTCTCTTTTCCTCATTCTCTAATTTATAGAGAGACAAAATATGTTCTCTCTCTCTCTCTCTCTCTCTTCCACTTATGCAACCACCTTCCAACTCCTACCTACAACCCGCAAGCCCACAATACCTCCATTAGCATCTCTCAAATTCTTCACCAACATCCACAAGCACCTACAACCCTAATACTTACTAGCGTACTTTTCTCTTATTTCTCTATGTATCTTACCATCTATTTCTATGAGAAGATAAAATTATAGAGATTGAATTTAAATTTAAGATACTTTTGCATCTATGGTTTATATTTTGCTATTTTAAGGAGGTATAAATTAAATTATGTTTAAATTCTATTTATTTTTTCTTACTTGGTAGCCACTTTTCAATAAAATAGGAATTAAGGTGAAATCAGGGAGACATGAATCAAGGTTTTATAGGATTTATGACTTTCAATTTGGTTATTTTAACTAGATTTTTAAATCCACTACAAATGTAGAGTTAAATGATGACATAACCGCACTGCTTTTAAAATTTCCATCCCTCTTTATATTAAATCCTCTACAAAGTATGAATAAATGATAATTGCAATAATAGGGCAACATGGTCTAAAATACAACCAATCAGATACAACATTTTTTTTGTAGGGGTAGCTAAAAAAGTTGATGAAGCTTGTATCTCAAAGTATCACAAAAATGAAGCATATCTTACATTTTTTTAAATACCACTAAAATCAATTTTGATGCGCCAAATTTTGTCACGTGTATGCATCATGTGTTTTTTAAATTGTGTGGTGGTTCAACAAGTTTGGAGGAGCATTTTGAGCAAGATTAAGATATCTACCTTACAGCTGTCTTGGGAGACTTTTTTCCAGTGTTGGAGGGATTGGCTGGATTGCCATGTTTTATGATGTCTTGCATTGTTGCTTGGTTTGTGTGGATGGCCAGAAATAGTATAAAAAAAAATTGAGGAGGCTAAGCTTGAGATGAATGAAATTGCTCATAACTGCCTTGTCTATCTGCAGAAACTGTCCAAGTACTGGAAGTTGCCTGATATTATGACTTATCCTGCCATGTGTGCTCCTAAACTTCCTAAGTTTTCTTTGGTCTGTTGACCACCTCTACCTTTGGAGTGAGTGAAAGTTAATACTGATGGTAGTTACCTTGCCTCTCATGCTGGTATGGGGGGGGGGGGTTCAGAGACAGCTATGTGACAACGACTTTATATATGCTTAAAAATACAAGAATTTAATATTGCTGCTAGAAGATTTAATTCCTCGGCAACAGTACCAAAATCTTGACAATGGCTATAGATTCGATAAAGATGTATATATAAAATATTCAATAATTGTAAAGTCACACTTATCAACGCAAGTATATGTATTGCTCAAGTAATACAGGGCTCTAATTGAGTTTTAAATATCTATCCCACAGGGAGTAATATTAGAGGCTATGAACTAAGATTTTAGAAAATCAATACTTAATCACAACGATATAATTCACATTGCTTATCTGTGACTAATAGACAATCAAAATAAATATGTACTTTTAATAACTCTTAAATAACTAATTCTACTAATAAAGTTTCTAATGTGAAATTCAATATATAAGAAAACATTATTCTCCTTGTAAAGAAATTATAGTGAATGGATAAAGTGAATCAGTTCAAATTAGATTGTGCAAAATAGGAGCATACTTATTCGTTACCCTTTGATCCAGGCATAAAGAACATTTACTAATCCTATGCTTGGTTACTCAATCTGCAGCTAGGCTGGGAGATACCGGCTCTCACATCAGAGCTCTCACGTTCCCCTCGCATGAGGGCTAAAATCTACATTTCAGCAATTCTACGCCCGATAATTTTATTTCCCAATTTATCTTCACCCAACTTCCAAGGGCTTTGACCTCCCTGAATCTTGGATGTAATCTTCACTTTAGTTATAAAACTCAACATATTTTAACAAATTAATTGGCCATATTGAAAATAAATTAAGATCGAAGTGAAAAGATCATCACAACTTCCTTAACATTTTCAAGGCTCAACCAATTCAAATCACCATTTCAAAAATCTCAAGACAAGGAGAAAAATAGAGAAAACTACTCAGAACTCATGGGGAAGATACGGCAAAACTTGAAATTTATATATGAAAGCAAAGTCATATAACCTACAACAAGTAAATAACATTATCTTTAATTCCTCCCCAAGTAAACTCCTCGAAGTTCCTCTGAATCTCTTCCTTTCTTTACAGCACACAAAATTCTTCTTCAAAGCGGTAAGGAGGAAGAAATCTCTCACTTTCAACTCTTACAATCTCTCAAAGAATTCCTCATAATCTAACTGTAAATCAAACTCTCTACACACTACTGGAATCTCTCTAACCTCCAAGAGCCTCCTTAACCACCACGAAGCCTCTCTATTTTCGGCCAAAATCTTCTTTTAAAGTTGTAGAAGAGTTTTCCCAAGAGTTGCCTAAGCATCCCTCAAAAAATCATCCACAGTAAATGCACCTTTTGAATTAACCGCCGATCTCGCCATCGGCGGCCTTGAGGGTGCCGTCGGCAGGCCTTCTAAAATAATTGGCTGGATTCTCGGGAAAATCTCGTCGTCAACGCCGTTAGGCTCGCCGTCGGTGCCCTAGTTCAATTCTGCACATTTTGGTTCTTTTCACTCCAAATTCGCTCCTTTTTGCATTTTTTTGCTCCAATGACCATAATTCATCATTCATGCAACAAAACATCAAAAATACCTTTCTTTAAAGTACAATATCATTAAAAATAGTATAAAATAGGTATGAAAATCTCAACATATTTTCCTCTGGTCAAAATCCCCCAAACTTAACTATTACTTGTCATCAAGAAATTTTAGTACTATATAAAAGTTATGATCTACTGTAGTAAATTTTTAATTCAGAAATACTATACGTTTGATTTAAATAAATATCATAGTGAGATTTTCAGAAAAAATTCAAGTAATTAAATTAACTCTGTAGCCACAAGATTATCCAGTCATCAAGTTTAAGAGTTCTAGTCTTCTATTCATTTCAAGAATGACTATATGTTGTAATATTAAGTCACTTAGAATATTCAAAAGATAGGAACTTCATGAGAACTCTACTAGTAAAAGATATATTCCATAAATATAAGTTCAAGAATGTATTTAAGTTTTCCCTTTAGATAGATCCCGTGAATCCAATTTTTTATTAGACATATCCTCAAGCTTCTCCTCACTTCCATAATAATTTTTCTTTCTTTCTTTTCTCTTTTTCATTTGGATTGCTTTCAATCCTATATATTTTTAATTTCTTTTCAAGGACTGTTTTCAATCCTTTCTTTTTTTTCTTTTTCAAGTGAGGATTACTATATCTGGATAGCCTTTAATGATTTTGAACTTCATTTTTCTTTCCCTAAATTTGAAACTCAAAGCATTCTTTTACCTTATAAATATTTCATAGTTTTTACATCATCGAGTCCCAATATTTTCTTCTCAAATGAATTTCCAGATTCTTAATACTTCAAAATATAGTTTCCTTTACTTTAAATAGTTAACTATAATCTTATTCTTTTATACTAAATATCTTAAGTTACAAATATAATTTTCATAACAAAAATATTTCTATAAATCTACTATAATATTTAAATAGCTACAAAAATATAATTACCTGAATAAAATTCACAACATAAAATCATATAAAATAATTTTTGAAACTAATTAAATAGAGAAAATCTAATAGTTAATCTTTCTCTTCCCTCCCCCAAACTTAAAATTTTCAATATAAAATAATATAGGTGGAAAGAAAAACTCTAAATATAAATCATACCTAAGTATTTTAGGCATTTTCATCATTCTGAAATTTTTGCAGGCCTTCTCAACATTTCTACTTCACCTGGTCTGTAATATGAGGAGCTTTTTACACATATAAATCATTAAAGAAATTTCTGGGTAATGAAATTTGAGATAAGTATAAAACTAAAACATTAAATAAACACAATTTTTCCTAACACAACACAACACTAAAAAAAACAATTAAAATTAAAATGCAAAAATAAAAAACACATTATATTACAATCCACAAAATACTCTCAACATCTATTAAACTAAACATGCAAATTTAACTATAACACTAACTTTATAACAAAAATTAAAATTATCTAAGTAATAAAATAATAAAAATGAAAGTCCAAATACACATAAACATCCATTTCTATTACAAAAGATTACAGAAATAAAAGTACAAGTACAAGTACATCAATTCTATTAAATATCAAAATCCCAAACTATGTCTTCATCTCCTTGATCAACAGGTGGATCGGGCTGATACTGAGTATATCGGGGGCACTCAGGGAAAGTAACATTTGGCTCACCTCTGTACTGTCGGGCCTGAGCTTCATAATAAGCTACCTTAAAATTTGAATGCCTTTGAAGGTACTCACTATCATAATTGTGTCAATGTTCTAAACCTCCAATCCTTTCATTTATCAACTCTATGCTCTTCCGCTGCAAGGTCAACTCACTCATCAAATCAGAGAGGGTAGGGGAACTAGAAGGTGGAAGGTCATAACTTGTAGAGGGGACATCTCTACTAGTAGAAGGTTCTTGACTGCTACTCTCAGTTCTCCATTTCTCATGGGGTTCATAAGTTTTTAAATTGGCCTTACTAATGGGTTTCATAAGGTAAACCCATTCTTCATCTCTAATCTCCAATTCAGAAAGTTTGCAAATTGCATAAATATATCTAGGATGTCCTAGACCTCCACTTATCTCTCTCCTCACTGTAGTCAATACAATCTTACAAATTATTCTCCCCACATTTATAGTTCTATTATTATGAATACAGAAATTCAGAATAGCTCTATCTCTAGTTACCTCACTATGGTGATAGGTCGGTAATAGAGTAGAGGAAATGAAATAGTTCCACGCCTTAGAGGTGGCATTCAACATGGAAGCAGAAAAATTTACCCGTTCTCGTTGCTTTATCTTCCATGTTCCTTTCCCATCAGTGAGAAAGTTGATCACATCATTGAGGGGGCCTTCCATCGTACTGAAGGATTCATATTGGCAGTTATAAGAGTCTGGGACTTCGTAAAAAGTGTTGATGCGGGCAGCAGTAAACTCAACAAGAAATCCATGCACTTGAACATTTCCGTCTTCAGAATAAATTACATTGGCGTAGAACTCCTTCACAACTTTTGCATCAGCTTTAGTGGTCGTGTAACAAAAGTTTTCCTACCTCCGCTCGACAATAACTCGTTCAATTTCTCCTCCCAGACTTTCAAAAACTTGATCTTGTATACACTTTTTTCCTTTAAATATTGAAGTAAATTTTGTTTGAGCCATCGCATTGATGAAGCAAGACTCGTCAAACTCAACCCATCTCTTTTGACGTGGATCCATTCAATCTAATCAAATTATAAAAAAATTCTAAAAATTACTTCAAATATGCAAATCATGGCTTCCAATAGTAATTCTAAGAGTTCAACACTAAAATCCATGAATTTCTTCCCAAAATTTCTTCACATTCTCAAATTTTTTGGATCTCCTCAATGTGGAAGAAATTCATGGTGAAAATCAAATATTTTTTGTTTGGAGTGAAGCTCTTACCTAGAGATGATCAAATCCAGTGTCAAAAAGCCTTGAAATCGCCTCCCAATCCAAGATCTTTCAAGCCCTAGGTCGAAAATGGCATTTTTAGCAGGAAAGGGATGATGAATAGTGGCGGTTGATTGGTCAAAATCGCAGTTAAAGGTGTTTTTTTGTGAGCTTGTCGTTGGCGGGGTCAATGGCGTCGTCGATGCGTCTATTGAAATTTAAATCCTAAGTCTCAGGAAAAATCCGCTGTCGGCGGGCTCTATTGATTTTGTCCAAATTCCAAATTTTTACAATATTGATCAATTCCAAGCCTAAACGACATTCATTTAATCATTATAGATATAATTTTAAGTGACTAAATGATGTACTTAACACATATATACTTTCACAACACAAAACTTCACATATATATATATATAAATTCTAAGGGATACAATATACGTTACATAACACACCTAAGTTTGGTATTTTCTCAACCTCAATATATTAATTCAGCATCACAATCCAAACCACAACACTCAAAATGCTAAAAAAAAAATTATGCTTAGTCTCAACTATACAGAGATCTAAAAGTATAATTCTAAAGCGAAGCAAATACAAAGTTCAAATGAAATTATATAGATAGATAGACATGTAATAATATAAATCTACTATTCTTCAGATTCAGTACTAGATTTTCCTCTGAGATCACCCATTGATTGCACATGAATGAAGAGATTGTAGAAGGGTCGGAATGGAAATTCTTCAGTAGAATCCTCCTCTATCAATTTCATCCTCCTCATCAGTCGTATCAAACTATCTTCTAAATGTCAAGAGTGCTCAAAATGTTCTTTCATCCCCCAGTCCAGATGATAGAAGAAATTAGAGATATTATTAATTGCATTCATGACATTTTGTACCTCCTTCTCCAATTTCTTGATTCGGCACAGGATCACCAGAGTCTTGTCAGGAACTAAGGGTTGAACTGACAGTGAATTTTGAGATGATTGATCTACTATAATGGCCAAGTCATTTTCACCTTCAAAAGCTGGGAATCTCTTAGTTGGATCCAAAGGCTTCCAAGGTAGCAATACCTTTTCCCAATTTTCGTAGGACACTTGGAATTGACTGCAAAGTGAGAAAATTGTGGAGGGGTTTCCAAGCCCATAAGTTGATCCATGAACAATCAGGCCCAACACTGACTTCACAATTATTGATCCAATGTCGATCGCCAGTCCCCTTTGGATGCAGTAATTCAAAAGAGCACTTTCTTTAGAAACTTTACCAATCTTCATTGTCGGTAACAGTTTCACAGAAATGAAAAAGTGCCGATGTTTTGAAATGGGATTTAGGAGTGTCACAGAAAACTAACATATCCATTTTCTCTTATTTCCCAGTCGTCAGTTTCATCCGTTAAATATTGATAAATTTCATTCATCTAGTTTCTTGTTGGGACAAAATTGGAATAGCGGCAGACAAGAACATTTTCAATCATGTATAATTCGTTGATACATGTAGGAGTGAAAGTGGTCCATCTTCCTCGCACATAAACAACTCCCTGGTTGATTCCATGTAAATTTGCATAAAATTCTCTTACCACAAGAACCACCACAGCGGCGGTAGTGTAGCACA
>NEWO01000688.1:169447-179761 GCA_003013225.1 Phalaenopsis aphrodite | reverse complement strand
TGCGAAACCTTTGTATTTGCTAACAAGTTCCCCTATTTAATATAAAGGATTAAATGGGGTTTATATTAAGCTAGGTTCGGACATGCTTCCTATAAAGGCAAGCACCTATAGTTAATTACATCTTAAATGACCAAAGCCACTTAAGAAGACTCTCAATAAAAATTAGGAAATATTATCTTCAAGGAATTTCAAAGGGTAGGACTTTTCAATGAAATCAGACGTAGAGGCGTGAAAGGGGATTGGTTCAAATTTGGAACATTTTGTTGTAGAATCCAAAGGAGGAAGAGCTAGAGGATGTCATGGATCCTAGAGGAGAACCTCGGTGACTTCCCAAACTATCCTAATGTTTGGCTTCAATTTAGAGGAGTAAAATTTAAGTGTTTCATCCTACCAATTTTATTAGTTAGGGCTTACATTCGTGTGAACGATCACACAAATAGCCCGGAAGAACTGAGGATTTAGGTCGTGACAAATGACAATCTCAGAATCCTGAGACAATTTAGGGCTTATATTGTATAACAGGGATATGCAAAGGCCTAAAGATGATGAGAGGATTTACATTGCATAAGCAATCAACCTCGAAGTCCTATGATTTTGTTGTTTAAGTATAAGGAAGGAAGATTGGTTTAGCTGGAGAAGACAGGTTTTGTTGTTGAAGATGGCCGTGCTGCCCATCATGCTAGCTCCAAGTTCCTCACCACTACGAGTTTGAGTTTTCTAATGTGTCAAGTTATAATGTCAAATCAGGTGGCCCTATGGTTGAAGTTCTTTAAATTTTATGAGGGCATATTAAAGTTGATTAGAGGGACACCGGTTAGGATCTTACAGTTCCCTTGTTCCGACACCACTATTTTCTATTAGATTTACTTAGTCCAAATGAACTTACAAATCCCAACTTAATGAGTTCCATAATTTCATTTAAATCATGGGAAGCCTCGTTAGAAACTGTAGGTTTCCTCCTTCGAGGGATTCTCGATCATCCGATAGAGACATCTTAATTTAGTTTCAATTGTAGTTTTGTGTGATGTTTGTGATTAAATTTTGAGTTGTTTTATATTTTGAATGTTGTGGTGATGGATTTTATCTTGGTTGACTTTAGTTTTGATTTTGGGCTTTGGTTTTGGTTAACATGCAAGTTTATGTTGTTTTCATACATGTAGATAAATGCAAGTATAAAAAGAAATAACGTAAGCATAATGCATGTAAGGAAAAGGCACAAGAAAGACAGTACTATAAACTGTAAAAGCGTACCTGATGAGTCTTCTCGTTCCACCACCTGAAACTTAAAAATGCATGTGAGGGCCCTTATGAAGAGCAGGAAAAGTAAAGTTCTGGTGGTTTTGCTAACTCTATGTTGTATTTTGGTGAGTCCTTAAAAGTTTAATTAAGGATGATTTCATTGAGCAAATTATATTAAGTTTAATAGACCTCTTAGGTATTTAACAAGTTAGGAGGAGGAAGCAGGTCCATGCCTCCCTCTCACAAACTCGTTAAAAGCCTCGAGTCCATTTAAACTTATTATGTTGCCTAATGGTTCATCCTGTGAATACTTCTAATGCTCAGTGAACATTGGTGTCTTAATTATTTCTAAGAAAGGGGTTATTATCATTTATCATTTAATTTTAAAATTATGTGAGTGAATTTCCTTTAAGAGCAAGTTGGTGTAACCTGAATACTTAGCTAATTTTTAATTAGGCTTAGTGGTGTTTCAAGGATGTTTGATTGTGCTATGTTTATTTCTCTAATCCTCATTTAGTCAATTTTGATTTGGCTTAAGTCACCACTAAGCCCTTAAGGCCTAGGTGAGTGTCTTAATTAGTTTTGAAAAGGTTAAGCTTTAAGTGGTCATGATTCATAATTTGAATTTTTTTATTTGAAAATCAAAATATGGGTATTAAATTGATTAATTATTAACTTCAAACGTCATACCCCTAAGTCCAGGATCATTTAATCTTAATAAACTTCCAAATTTTAATAATTTAGAAATTTATTAACTTAATTAAGAAAGTGAGATTGGTTTCTACCAATTAACCCCTTATGTTCCAAACATCAAATAAATTGATTAAGATCAGAGGTTGTCCATTTCCCTCCTTAATATAGGCCTAAATGTTAATTAAGGCTAAATTTTTAAAATTACACATTTGCCCCTGAGGCTCTAACACTTCATAATTTATCAAATTCAATTCAAATGACTTTGAAATTTTTATCCTACCTCATTCATGGGTCAAAAAGACATTAGAGGAGAAAATGTGATTTTTCAGAATTTAATTTATTTTATATAACTATTTTCATGCAAAAATAGGATTTTTCAAAGAAAATTCCTAACTTGACCAAGGTAAATTTTAATCCTTTGAAATTTTCACTAGAGGTAGACCTAGACAAGGGAAGCCTTTGGACCAAATTTCTTGATTTTTTGAATTCTTTGTGATTTATCAAAATTATTTTAAATTGTGGGTTATTTAATAACAAAAATATTTTAAATGATGAAAATTAAGTTTTGTGTCTTTGAAAAATCTCTCTCAAGTTAGAGAACCCAGAGGAGCAAATTTCATACTTTTTTGATTTTTCTTTGATTTATTGGAATTATTTTAGTGAAAACTCATTTTTAGCGTTTAAAATTTATTTTTAAGCTTTGAAATTCAATATCTTTATTTAGAAAATCAAAAAAAGTATTCTAATTGTTCTTGAGTGATTAGGAAGTGATTTAGAACATTTCCATGAATTTTGTTATTTTTGTGTTTTTTATGAATTTTTAAATATTTAAAATAGGCTAAAAATATCAAGTTTTTATTCTAAATATTATTTTATTTTTATAAAATATCCCTGATCACAGAGAACTCAAAAAACCAAGTTTCATAATTTTTTGAGTTATAATTTGATTTTTAAAAATCATTTAAGTGTCAAAAGTGGTATTTATCTTTAAAAATCAACTTAACTTATCAAACAAATTCAAAATATTTTGAAATTTTTATAGTAAGTTCTCTGGATCATAAGCCATAGTGGAGATCAAAAATCAAGTCCTTTAAATATTTATATTTTCCAAAATTAATTATTTTAGTGATTTAGTGTTTGTAAAATTTTAGTATATTTTAAATGACTTGACCCATGAAATTATTTCTAAAAGCTTCTTTAGTAATGGTGGACCTTCCAAAATTTTCTTAGAATTTTCTAATCAATATGCTAATTTTCATGATTATTTTAAGAAAATAATGTGCAAGAACTTGAAAAATATGGACCTCTGTATAGGAACCTCCTCTAACTTTGGAAAAATCAGATAATGTTTCCCTTGAAAGAGGCTACAACATGCTAAAACTTCAAGCCAAGGTGATGTATCAGTATGCATGGAGAATCAAATGATCCCAAACAGTGTTTAATTAATTAAAAATATTTTATGCATCAAATGGACTTGAAATTTATTCCACATTATTTTCATCTATTCACTGAGCAAGAGGGTATTTTTATTTTATTTTTGTGATTTTTCTACACAAAGTTATGGATTTTTGAAGTTTAGGGTGTTTAAATAATTAGAAAAAGCTCTATTTTTCTACTTATCCACGCGGCGCCATGTAGATCTTAGGTAGCTCTGAAAATCCATGCCACACACTCCTATTTGACACTGCTGTCTACGCCAACAACCACACATCTCACTTTTTATGTAAAGAAGCATTGTCTGGCTTCATCTTGGTCATCCAATCCATCCATAAAGGAGAAAATCTCATGTGTCGAAGCGATATCTACCATCATTTCTAGTATTGTCAATGGAAATTCATCTTTTGGACATCCTTTGTTCGTGGAGGTCCAAAGAGGCTAGGGATTGAGCCTCTTACTATGGTGAAAGGCCTAGACCCAAATTTAATTACGACCCAATTTAGGTGTTGATCAAAGTCTAGGGTAGAGGCTCTCTATGAGGGGGCTTTGATGGGGTTTTAGGGATGGTGTGTGACAAGAAATTTGATTTTGGTGAAGTGTGGAACTGTGTAGAGTTTTGTCCTAGTTTTTGGCAGAAATTTAAGCTCAAAATTGAGCTTCCATAGTGGGGATCAGTGGGGAAAAATGATGGGTTTGAGCTGAGGAGGTCTTAGAGAGTCTCTGAGATCAATTTTGCTGAGTTTCCTTAAGAAAATTTTAGCTATCTTTTTTCTAGGTTTTCGGCATGAGGTTTAAATAAAATAGCTTGGGGTGGCTAGCATGGCCTCCATTTGGGTGCAATGTGGAGCTTAGGTGTAGGACTTCAAGATGTTAAACACCAATCAGAGCTAGACACATTGGATGGGTTAAATTGGGTTTGAAACTTGGCTTAGGGCTCTTGATTTTGGCTCCTCCGGTGACTAGGGTGGTTGTCCATGGCAAAGGAGGTGGCTAGGAGGTCAGGTGAACTAGAGGAATTCGTCACAATCATTAATTTTGGTTGGTGATGGGTTTTGCTAAAGATCTCTTCGGCTTAAGAAATTTAGCAAACAATTCCCTTAATTTAGGGAACCTTTGGTCCATGGCTCATCTAGGGTGGATTAGGTGAGTCTAGCTTGGTTACTAGAACCTAAAAGTTGGCTGTTGAAATTTTGTCTTGATCAATTTTGCATGGTTAGATCTATTTTGGTGCATGGGTTCAATGTGGGTCTAAATGGCCAAAGGTTGGTTTTGGGTTAGGCTAGCCATGACTTTGAGCCCAGTTAGTTGATTAAAATTTTGTAGATGATTGTAATGAAGATTTTTGGTGAAGGGTTGAAATGATTTTGAGTTCAATTGGGGGTTCAATTTGAAGGATTTTGGGATTTTGGTCAATTTAGGCATGTTGGGCTAAACTTGGTTCTAGGTTGGGCTAAGGTTGGCTAAGTCTAAATTGATTGTTTAAAATGGTCTATAAGAATATTATGAAGAGTTTTCAACATAAATTGGCTGTCAATTTTGGGGCTAGGGCAATCAATTTGGTGGAATTATGGGATATAGCCAATTTAGGGAAAATTTGGGGATTTTTGGACTTGGGTTAAAATTGAATGCAATTGAGGCTTTACCAAGGCCAATTGAAGGTCAAATTTGATGTGTAGGATTGTTTTGAAGAGTTTTCAACATAAATTGTGGCAAATTGAGTAGGCTATGGGGTTCAATTTAGTCGGATTAAGTCATGGGGCCAAAATTGGGGGCTTAACTTAGATCAAGATTGGGCTCAAAGAATAGACCAATTAAGCTTGGATTTGATTTAGATTGGTCATATGAAATGTGAATTTTAGTTTAGAATTGAATTTGGGCTCAAATTGATGGACATTTGAGGTAAATTTGGGGAAGTTGGGCCTTTAAATGTAATTTTGGGGTTTTGGTCAAAATGGTCAAATTGGCCAAATTTGGTTCAATTGAAGGGTACAAATTAGTTTTGGAGACATTTGGAGTGATTTTGGAGATTTTGGGAAAGTTTGGGGTGCCAAGGGTATTTTTGTAATTTTGGCCATTTTTGGTGTATTTTGGTAAATTTGAAATTTTTGGGTAGTTTTAGGTAATTTGGCTATTTTGAAAAGTTTTGAAAAGATTTCTTGGATAAATTTTGGTATTTTGGGTGGAATTAGGAATTTTGGAATTTTTTGCCAAATTTAGGGCTCCAAGGGTATCTAGGTAATTTGGGAGATTTTGGGGCAAAATGCCAAGTTGGATATTTTTAGTAGAATTGGGGTGCAAACCACCCTATATGAGCCATGGACCAATGGAATCCCCATTTGGGTCCTCTATGTACTGGTCTTAGCTAATGCCTAGCCTAGGGCTAGTGGGTTTATGGTACAATCTACATGAGTCTCCCAAGAGATCAAGGGATCAAAGTCAACAGATATTAGGTTTTAGGGTTGTGAGTGATTGTGAGTGAGAGTGAGTGTAGTGAGTAAAAGTGAGTTCCTTAGCCCTAGACCAACACCCATGGTTAACCCTAAGGTCAAATAGTCATATGGGAACTCTCCTTGAGCTTCATAATGACCCCACCTACTAAGTGCTAGAGGTTAGGACCAATATGTGGAGCTTCAAGTTGAGTAAAGAAGAGGGTAGAATTTCTAATGGTGAGGGTTTTTTTTCTAGTTTTCTAGAAATAGTCAACAAGAAAGTCCTATGGCTAGACCCTAGGCTACTAAAGAGGAAAAACTAAACCTCAACCAAAAGTGAGGTCAACAGCCCTTAGGGGAAATTTGGCTTAATTAAGGGACTTAGCCGGTTTGATTTTTAAAGATGGGATTATAGTGTTTTAAAAATTTTCAAATTAATTATAGGTCATCTTCTAAACCTTGTTAGGCAAAATTTTGATTAAACCTTATTCACCCCTGAACCATTAAAACATAATGGGAAGATTTGTAATTTTAGAAATTTTTAAATGTTTGTGCTCTTAATAATTATCAAAAATCATACATCATTTTAGAACCATTAATTTGAGTTTTAAATTAGTGGGTTATAATCTTCCCAAGTCAAACCCCTCACCTTAAAATCTTCTTATTCAATTACTCTTTCATCAATTTAAGAAAATAAAAATTTATTTTTAATGAGACCGAAGTGAGATTGGTTGCTACCATTTATCCCTTTCATATTTCAATCATCAAGACATGTCAATTAAAATTATTTATACTAGTTTACACTTTTGGTTTGGCCTAAATAATAATTAAAGCTTAAATCCCAAAATGACTTTAAAATTTATATTTTTCCCCAATAATGGCTTAGTTAAAATATCAGAAGAGAAAATGTGATTTTTCTGAATTTATTTAATTTTATAATTAATTTTAATGGAAAAATAGGGATTTTTAATGAAAATTCAATAACGCAAACAAGACAAAAACTCTTCCCTTAAGAAAATTACTGGAAGTTCACTTAGATTAAAGGACCACTTAGACCAATTTTTATGATTTTAGAGGTTTAATTTTTTTATTAAAATTTTTTGTTTATTTTGAGTATTAATTAAATATAAAATATTAATTAGGTGGAAAATTAAGTTCTATATTTTTCTTAAATCTCTCTAAATCCAGAGAACCAAGAGAAATAAATTTCATATTTTTTGGGCTTTATATTTTAATTATTGGAATTATTTTTGTGAAAAATTAAAGAAAATTTATTTTAATCCTTTAAAAATTAATAACTTGACTTAGAAAATTAGGGAAAATATTTTAATTAGTCTCAATTGATTAGGAAGCCAAATATGACATTTTAGTATGTTTTTACAATTTTGTAATTTTTATGATTTTTAATTAAATTTTATTTATTTAAATAGTTAAAAATGCATAAAAATGAAGTATTTATTTAATTTTACATTTATTTTTCATAGGTCCCTCTGGTCATAAGGAGCTCCCAAACTAATTTCGTAATTTTTTTAGTTCTATTTTAATTATTATAATTACTTTAGTGCCAAGAATGTCATTTCAATTAATTAATCCATTTTAGTGGTCAAATTAATTCGAATTCACTTGAAATTTTTATGGGGAGCTGCTCTGATATTAAATTATAGTGGAGAATAATTTTTTCTGTGTCATTTACTTTTTTATTTTGCCATTTTAATTATATTTTATTTTTAGGGGTTGGTGATAATTACGGTTACTTATAATAGGTTAAACCAAGTTATATTTTTCCTATAGTCCTCTAACCACATTGAACCTATCAAAATGTGTTTTGTGTTTTTCTAATGAATGCCTTAATTTTTATATTTATTTTACCAAAATAGACAGGATATGCTTAAAAAATAGAGATTTGTATTAGAGGTCTCCCTTGACCTTGGAAAAATTAGGGTAGATCCCTCATGACAGAGAGATCAAAAGCCCCAAAAATCAAGTCATGGTGAAATGTCCATGCTAATGGAAAATCCAAATAAGAAATAAACTATTTAATTAATTAAAAAACATACATGAATCAAATAGACATGAAATAATTTCCAAATTATCTCCTCTATTCACTGAAGCATGAGGTTTATTTTTTTTATTTTATATGATTTTTCTATGCAAAGTTATGGATTTTTAAAGATATGGTCATTTAAATAAATCAAAAATCCTGATTTTTCTTTTTATCCACCGCGACGCCACCTCAACCTTTGCATCTCCAAACTTTCCACAGGGTGCTTCATTTTTTGACGCTGCCAGATACCTCAGCGCTTAGTCAGCGCACAGTCCATGTCCCATATCCTCGTTCGACTCCATCACAACCATACACTAAATAAAAGTGTGATAAGACGGTCCTCCATCATCGTCCCCGATGGACTAAACCCGTTAGGCGTCCAACTTCTAAACCTAATATCTTGCTTGATACTCAACCAAATCAAGTGCGGATTGTTTCTATAGACGCGTCTAGACTAGGAGAACTTATTCATATGGTTAATCAAGTATTAAAATGATTTTATGAGAATGGATAATTAAAATATGTTTGGTTTAAAGGGAGAATTCAATACCTTTGCCCAAGAGGTGTGGCCTTGATTGGGTGCTTCCAAATGTTTGAGTTGAGTATAGAGAGCTCCTAGATGAAGCCTTTAGCTGTGGTGAATTGCCTAAGTATGATTTCGACCTAGACCGATCTTGAGTGTTGATCAAAGTATATGCTAGGGTGGTCTGGTGATGGGGCTTTTATGGAGGATCTTCTTTCTTAACTCAACGGATGGTGTGGGTGCAATTAATTTGACTTTGTGCACTGTGGAGCTATAGAGAAATATGTCCTGATTTTGAGCTCCAAAATTGAGCTCAGATAGTGGGTTTGAGTGGTTGGAAATAGAGGGCTTGCACTCAGGGAAGTTAGGAGAAGATCTTGGAATAATTTTCTAAGGTCTCCCTAAGGAATTTCAATAACTCCCCCCGTGGTTGTGAAGGGGGCATTTAAGTAGGAGGGGCCATGGTGGCTCTTAGGACAAGCTGAGGTGGCTGAGATGTTGCCTAGGTGGAGGGCAGAAAGGCTCCAATGGAAAATTATATTGTTGCCACTTGGAGGGGTTCAATTTTGGGTTTTAGCCTATATGGGGCTCTTAGATTTGGGCTTTTCGATAGCCAGTGTGGCTGGCCGGCTAGGCTCAGGTCACCATCCCACTGAGGATGATTAGTGGTGGGCTAATGTTCAACCAATTGGGTTTATGCATGAGTAAGGGTGATTAATTGAAGTGGAAATGGGTTTGGGTCAACATGGGTTTAGGTTAGGTTAAGCTTCATGAAAATGGCTTGGGGTGGATAAGCTAAAATGATGTGGAGAAGTCCCCATCCATTGGATTTGTCTAAGCATGGGTTTGAGTGTATCATTAAAGGGGTTAAAAACTTTTTTTAAAGAAGCTTCAAAGTGGCCCCTCCTTTTGCTATTAATAGCTTGATGAGGTGGCAAAGGCTCATATGGCTCAGCTATGGCTTAGGGATTGCTTCATGACTTTCCCTTGGCTTGGTCAATTTGCAAGAGAATGGATTTTTGGATTTTATGGGGTATCTTGATGGTTTTTTTTCATGAGATTTAATTTGGAATGATTTTGATATGAATTGGAAACTTAGGGAATGATTTTGATTAAATGGATGCTGAGGAGAAAAATTGTCATATTGCCTTTTAATTGAACATTGAGCTTTTTGATTGACTTAAGGGCTTGGGCTTTTAAAATTGGGGATGAACTTGGACTTGAGTTTGGGTTGGATTTGGATCAAGATTTGGGTCAATTGAATGTTTAATTTGGTGTAGTGAGATTTCATGAAGATTTTTGAAAGGATTTCAAGTGATTTTCAATTGAATTAAAAAGTCAATTTGGTGGAATTTGGGTGTATGGCTAAACTGAGGCAAACTTGGGGATTTTGGTTCAAGTTTCAATTGAGTGAGATTAAGGCTTGAACAAGGCCAATTGAGGGTACAATTTGATATTTGGAATGGTTATAAAGAGTTTTGAGTTCTGTTGAACTCATTTTTGGTTGAGGTTTAGTTTGTCTCATTTAGTAGCCTAGGGTCTAGCCATAGGACTTTTCTTGTTGACAATTCCTAGAAAACTAGACATGAAACCCTCATCATTAGAAATTCTACCCTCTTTTTTACTCAACTTGAAGTTCCACATATTGCTCTCAACCTCTAAATATTTAGTAGGTGGGGTCACTGTGGGGAAACTCAAGATGAGTCACCCTTAGGATCGTTGGACCTTAGGGTTGACCCTGGGTGTTGGTCTGGAGCTAAGGCAATCACTACTCTCACTACACTTATCTGCACTCACAATCACCCACAACCTTGAACTCAAATTTCTAGCCTAGATCCCTTGATCTTTTGGGATACTCATGTAGATGGTCCCCTAAACCTACTAGCCCTGGGGCTATGATCTGGCTAAAACCACTACATAGAGGACCCAAAATGGGGTTTCATTTGGTC
>NEWO01000688.1:96461-129665 GCA_003013225.1 Phalaenopsis aphrodite | reverse complement strand
CAAATAAAATCCAAATCATGAATCATGACCACCTAAAGTTTAACCTTTTCAAAACTAATTAAGACATTCACCTAGGTCTTAAGGGCTTAGTGGTGACTTAGGCCAGATCAAAATTGACTAAATGAGGATTAGAGAAATAAACATAACTAAATCAAACATCCTTGAAACACCACTAAGCCCAATTAGGATTAAAAATTTGGCTAAGAGTTCAAATTACACTAACTTTTTCTTTAAGGGTCTTCACCCACATAATTTTCAAATTAAATGATAAGTGATAATTACCCTATTCTTAGGAATAATTGAGACATCAGGGTTCACTGAGTAATAAGGGTATTTATAAGAGGAACCATTAAGCAACATAATAAGTTTAAATAGACTTGAGGCTTTTCACTAGTTGGTGAGAGGGAGGCATGGACCTGCTTCCCCATCTTAACTTGTTGGATACCTGAGAAGCCTATCAAACTTAATATTCTTCGCTCAATGAAATCATCCTTAATTAAACTCTTAAGGACTCACCAAGATATGGCATAGGGTTAAGAAAATTGCCAAAATTTTACCTTTCCTGCTCTTCATAAATGCCTTAACATGCATTTTAAGTTTCAGGTGGTCGAACGAGAAGACTCACCAGGTACACTTTTACAGTTTTTAGCATTGTCTTTCTTGTACTTTCATACTGTACTTTTATACCTGCAAATTTGCTTGCTAAACAACGATGTCACCCTGCATGAAAACTAAAACCATCAGGATAGCCATATAACCATAACCAAAACTAAAGTCAACCAAGATAAAATTCACCACCACAACATTCAAAATATAAAATAACTCAAAATTTAATCACAAACATCACACAAAACCACAACTTCAACTAAATTAAGATGTCTCTATCGGATGATCGGGAATTCGTAGGAGGAGGTAACCTACGGTTGCTAACGAGGCTCCCCACGGTTTAAATGAAATTATAGAACTCATTAAGTTGGGTTTAGTAAGTTCATTTAGACTAAGTGATTCCAATAGAAAATACTGATGCTGGAACGAGGGAACCGTAGGATCCTAACCGGTGTTGCTCTAATCAACTCTAATATGCCCTCATAAAATTTAAAGAACTTCAACCATTGGGCCAACTGATTTGATATTATAACTTGACACACTAGATAACTCAAACTTGTCGCGGCAAGGAGCTTGGAGTTAGCATGGTGGGCAGCACGACCATCTTCAACAGCAAAACCTGTCTTCCCCAGCTAAACCATTCTTCCTTAGACTTAAACAACAAAGTCATAGGACTTCGAGGTTGTTTGCTTATGCAACGTAAATCGTCACCTTATCTTTAGGCCTTTGTATAGCCCTGCTACACAATATAAGCCCTAACTCATCTTAGGATAGGTTGTCGTTTGTTATGACTTAAATCCTTACATCTTCCAAGCTATTTGTGTGATCATTTCACATGAATGTAGGCCCTAACTAATAAAATTGGCAGGATAAAACACCCAAATACTTCTCCTCAAAACTGAAGCCAAACATTAGGATAGCTTGGGAAGTCACCGGGGTTCTCCTCTGGATCCATGACATCCTCTAGCTCTTCTTTCTTTGGATTCTTCAATAAGATGCTCCAAATTTGAACCAATCCCCTTTCACACCTCTATGTCCGATTTTATTGAAGAGACCTACCCTTTGAAGTTCCTTGAAGATAATATTTCCTGATTTTTATCGAGAGTCTTCTTAAGTGACTTTGGCCATATAGGATGTAATTAACTATAGGGGTTTGCCCTTATAGGAAGCATGTCCGAACCCAACTTAATATAAACCCTATTTAATCTTTTATATTAAATAAGGGAACTTGTCGGCAAATGCAAAGGTTTCGCAGACCAAACGGACGTCATATTTTCCTTAGTTTATTTGATCAAGCCTCATCCTCAAGTCTTGTGTTTATCCTTCAGGATAGATACATGATTTGAGGTACAGTGCTCTTTCCTTTTAAACTATGAAAAATTTGGGGTCAGTTTGATTTCATACTTCAACGTCCTTCCGAAGCGGGAGACGGGATTTCTATTCCGGTGGCCGACAGCTTCTTACGGGCACTCCCCACAAACCAACCCGAAACAACGCCGACAGCATAGGCATTGCGAAATGGTTTTGACATCAAAGAACCACCAACAACGACATCGATAATTGATCTAAGAGATCCAACTAATCCATTATAAAAAGTTTGAATTATTAACCAACCTTGTATAACATGGTGTGGACACTTTCTTAAGAAGTCTTTAAATCTTTCCCATGCTTCAAAAATAAATTCCCCTTCAAATTGATTAAAAGATGTAATATCATTTTTATGTTTTGTAGTTTTTTATGGTGGAAAATATCTAGTAAGGAATTTTTGTGCTAAATCACCCCAAGTTCTGATAGATCCTGATGCTAACAAATTCAACCACATCTTAGCTTTATCCCTCAGTGAGAAAGGAAATAACATAAGTCTTATGACATCATCTGATACACCATCATATTTAAATGTAGCGCACAATTCTAGAAAATTGGCAAGATGTAAATTTCGATCTTCAGTTGGTGATCCCTCAAACTGATTATTTGATATCATTTGGATAATAGTAGGTTTAAGCTCAAATGAATTAGCCACTACAGTAGGTTTTTGAATACTACAATGAATTTCATCTATAATAGGGTTGTCATAATCTCTTAAATGTCTAAACTCTTGATGAATTTCAACATTTTGATCATTTGGGTTTGCCATTTCTGTAGTTTTTTTGGATTTTTCAAGATTTTTAATTTTTTTGGTTTTTCTTATTTTTCTAACAGTTCTCTTTAATTCATAATCATAGGGCACTAGTCCTTCAGAACCTGAACTACGCATACACTAACATAAAATAAAACTAAACACATACAAAATAAAATACAATAACTTAATGTTGAAATAAGACTTTCTAAAAATATAAATTTGCTTTTAAATCAATAGATTCTTCACAATTTTCACTGCACTTCCCCAATAACGACACCAAAAAATTGATCCTGAAACTGCTTATATGCAATAGTATAATAATAATTCTGATTATATATTTCACTTATATTTCTTTATTTTGCAACAACACCAAAAACTTGATCCTGAAGAAAAATAAGAATTTAACTTTCAATTCATATATATTGGGATACTATGCAAGTATATGTATCATTATCAAGTAATATAAGACTTTTTGATTAAAACCTTAATATCGAACCCACAAGGAAGATATGTAATATGCACTATTTGGAAAACTTTTTATTTTTAAAAAGACAATTATTTAAACCAAAGGCGTTTTCACAGTAAAGAAAGTTTAAATAATTTTGGTAATTTTAATATTTTGATAAAAAAAAAACTTAAAAAGATAATTTGAGTTTTTGTAAAAGAAAAACACTAAATATGAAAATATCTTTCTCCTTATCATGATTAGGTAATAAGTTTAGGAATTCTGTTGTGGAAGTATGCATATTGTGTTGTGCTAAATAGGAGCAATAATATTCTTTACCCTTACTAGAGATGCTATAATGAACATTGACTAATTTAAAGTTTGAATAGTTCTGAAGATTGGCTAGGCAGAAAAGATACTAGCTCTCACTTTGGATTTCCCTTGATTCCCTCCACCTGGGAGCTAACATCTCGTATCAGAACCTAGAACAATAGACCGAGTTGAGGTCTTTAACCTGTCACTTTAAAGTCCTCTAACTCTACACTCTTCAATGAATATTTTCCTATTTATTCACACTCAATCATATGAACTACATTCTCATTCATACAACCTCATGTGATTCTTTCCAATTATTGACTGAGACAATACCATCCCGGTTCCTACATGTTCTCACAATGAATTTTAACATCTGGATTGGCCAAATCAAGAAGTAAATGAAGTACATGGATTTAAATCATCAGAACTTCTTCCAACAATAAAGTTCAATACTCTCCACAACTTCCATCCAACACTTAATTACTTATCATTTTAAGAAGAAAGATAAAGAAAACTACTCAGAATCCATGGAGAAAACAAAACCACACTTTACTTTAAAAGTAGAAATCATTGTCAAACCAACAACACGTCTCAATTAAAATAAAAAATAGTCTAAAACAAAAGATAAAAACTTATCTCAAGTTCTCCACAAAACTCTTGAAGCTCCTTTGAATCTCTTCTCTTTTACAACACTTTCAATATAAAACCAAAATAAAAAGGATAAATATGTGGTGCCTGAAAACCTCTCCAACTAACTCCCCAATTTTAGAACTTTCAAAACTTTCTCAGTACTTTTAGGACCCCTTTCAAAGTCTCAATCTTCCTTCTTTTATAATTCTCCAAAATTTGCCTTGCTGTCTCTTCAAAATGTGTGTTTATTCGATGTATTTACCCAAGAGATGCGTCCTTTCGCAATAAATTTCATCAATGGTGGTTGTAACCACCTATTAAGCTAATAGGTGCCTCAAAAACCTCTTCAAAATTCACAAAATTTGAATTTACTCATCCAATAACTACTACCTGCGCTTAAGCGCGGGGCCTCTGATGCTTAGGCATGGTCTTCTCTGCTTAACCGACGCTTAATCGTCGTATCTAACGCTTAGCCCCCAAAACACTTTTGCACATTTTTCACCTATTTGCTTCTAATTTGATCCTTTTTCACTCCTTTAAGCATTTTTCACCTTTTTACCGGTACTTGAAAGAAAAAAAAACAAAAATACCTTCCATTAAAGCGCAATATCTAAAAAATAGGTATAAAAATATGTTTAAAAACACTATATATTTCAGGCGTATTAAAGGGTCACCCTGTTTTATACCTTTCTTAGCAAAAAAGAAGCCATAGAAGCTGCCATTATCAACAACACTATAATGGTTATTATATAACCATCTTTTAATAAGCGTACAAAAATCAGAGGAAAATTCTCTAGCATGAAGAGTGTTAATAATGAAATCCCAACTTATTGTGTCAAAAGCTTTCTTAAGATCCAACTTAAGGTCCATATTGCCACCCCTGCACTTCTTGTTTAAATCCTACACCAATTCTTGAGCAAGTAGAATATTTTCACATATCTCCCTACCATGAATAAAGACAGACTGCTGAGGAGAAATGAGAGTAGAGAGATGAGGTTGGAGTCTAGACATAATTATTTTTCTAATGCTTTAGACATGACAGTAGTGAGTGAAATAGGTCTAAAGTTGTCTCACTTAGTCTTAATATTAGATTTGGGGATAAGCACAATGAGAGAGGAAGTAAAATATTTTCCATGGTCATTATCCATGAAAAAGCTTTGTATAGCCAAAGTTACCTCTTTGCATATGATGTTCCAACATTTAATATAAAATAAGGAAGTAAAGCCATCAAGGCCAGGTGCCTTGATGGGATTGATATCCTGAAGGGCAGCAAGGATTTCCTGTTCAGATGGGATACTAGTTAGAGATAGGCCAGCAACATAACTCCTTTCCTTATCAAAAAAATCTTGGTTAAGTGTATGAACTTCCATGTATGATGTATATATTTCTGAGAAGTAAAGAGCAGCATTGACCACAATTTCCCTATCACCAACAATCAAAGCACCATTGAAACTTTTGATCTTCAAGATATTGTTAATATTCCTCCTATTTTTAATAGAGGCATGAAAGTATTTAGTATTGCGATCACCATGTTTAAAATGAATATCATTTGCCTTTTATTGTAAGAATTGCTCCTCTAAAGAGATGACATCAAGTAAGTGAGCATGTTTTTGCACAACCTCATCAATCAAATTATGATAAGAGATAACTTGAGCTTTAAAAGAATAAACCAAATGCTGGGCTTCAGTAACTATGTCATGGACATTGCCAAAAACCTCATAATTCCACCTCTTCAAGGCTGAAGCAACTTTCTTGTGAAGTAGCCAAAGGACATACCAAGGATCACCAACCCCATCAAAATGCCATGCCTATTAAATAAAGCTCAAGAAAGTATGATGAGAGACCCAAACATTTAGAAATTTAAAGATGTACCTTTGAACTTTATTGTTGAAAGCAAGAGTGAGTAAAATAGGATTGTGATCAGAGCCATAATAATTTAAGTGTTGGACCCTATAAATAGGGTAGTAAATTGAGAAATGATGGTTCCCAAAGAATCCATCCAAATATTAAAAAATAAAGCCTCTTCTCCAAGCATAAGGTGAAGCAAAAAACCCCGTGTTAAAAAGGCCTGCATCAGTGATATGATCACATAATTGATTAACAAGAGAAATGTCATATTTTCCTCCACCTCTACGCTCTTCAGGTTTCATGATCATATTGAAGTCACCACCCACAAACCATTTATCATTGATGTTATTAACCATATAAATAAGTTGTTGCCAGAGAGAGTGTTTACTTTGCATAGTCTAACCTTCATAGACAAAGGTAGCCCAACTATAATAATCCTCCATGTGATATTGAAAAAGAATGAATTGATCATCATCTTGAATAATAGAGATATTGACACTGGGTTTCCAGAAAAGCCAAATTTTATTATTTTTGTTGCAAAAAGAATTGTACTGCTTTAACTTCATGATAATTCTATCTTTGTTAACAGTAATTAAAGGCTTAATAAGAGCAAAAAAGAAAAGTTTATGGACCCTGCAAAGGTGTTTAAGTCTATTAAGGGAGGAAGTGTTCGCCGTTACCCTAATATTCCAGACCATGACATTAAACATGATGCCTCATGCCTACTCTCCTAGAGGATCTAGGATAGGTGTTAACTTGATCTCCATCAGAGTAATAAGTTCCTTTCTGTATAATGTTGCTTGTATTTAATTGAGAGAGCTCATTTTTCCTCTTATACTTTTTTATTTGTGATTTTTGAACCAGCCATTCCTGCTCAAGGGAATTTGTAGTCTCAATTAACATATCCTGAACATTAGGTAGATGTTCAGCAGTGATGGTACTATCTAAATTTTGAACAGCACCCTCAATAAAGACAAAAGGAAGTTGTTCATGTAAATCTGAGATATCCTCAATTATGGGGCAGGAAGGTGCCTCCTGATACCCGTGGATATACTTAAAGCTTATGCATAGTATAACAAAAGTTCTGATGATATTTTTTACTATATTTTTTTATTTTGCAACAAAATCAAAAACTTGATCCTGAAGAAAAATAAGAATTTAACTTTTTAACTTATATATATTTATATTAGGATACTATGCAAGTATACACATCGTTATCAAGTAATATAAGACTTTTTGATTAAGAAATGAATATCAAACCCACAAGGAAGATTATGCAATAAGCAATTTTTAAAAAGTTTTTCTATTTTTAAAAAGATAATTAATTAAACAGAAAACAATTTTTATGGTAATTTAAAATTTAAATATTTTTGATATTTTAACGAAACAGTAACAACTTAAAAAGAGAACTAAAGTTTTTGTAGATGAAAAGTATTTAATATGAAAATATCTTTCTTCTTACATGAATCAGTAATAAGTATAGGAATTCTGTTGTGGAAGTATGCAAATTGTATTGTGCCAAATAGGATAAATAATATTCTTTACCCTTACTAGAGATGCTAAAAAGAACATTGGCTAACTTAAAGTTTGAATAGTTTTGAAGACTGGTTAGGGAGGTAAGATACTAGCTCTCACTCTAGAGTTCTCTCGATTTCCTCCACCTAGAGGCTAACATTCTCGTATCAGAACCTAAAAAAATAAACCAAGTTGGGGGCTTTAATTTGTCACTTTAAAGTCCTCTAAATCTACACCCATCAGTGAATATTTCTCTATTTATTTGCACTCAATCATATGAACTACATTCTCATTCATACAACCTTATGTGCTTCTTTCCAATTGTTGACTGAGACAATACTAGCCCGATTCTTACATGTTCTCACAAAAAAATTTTAACATCTAAATTGGCCAAGTCAAGAAGTAAATGAAGTGCATGGATTTAAATAATCACAACTTCTTCCAACATTAAAGACCAATACTCTCCACAACATCCATCCAATACTTAATTACTTATCATTTTAAGAAGAAAGATAAAGAAAACTACTCAGATTCCATGGAGAAAACAAAACCATAATTTAGTTTAAGAAAAGAAATCATTATCAAACCAACAAAAAGTCTCGATTAAAACCAAAAGTAGTTTAAAACAAAAAGATAAAAACTTATCTCAAGTCCTCCACCAAACTCTTTAAGTTCCTTTGAATCTCTTCTCTTTTACAATCACTCAAAACAAAATAACAAAAAGGATAAAGTAAATAAAAAGTGGTTCCTGAAAATCTCTCCAAACTAACTCCCCAGAGAAGAACTTTCAAAACTTACCAATATTTTCAAGACTATTTTCTAAGTCCTCTCTTCTTTCTTTTATAGTTTGCAAGAGGTGCCTTGAGATCTCTTCAAAATGTGTCTTCATTCGATGTATTTGCCCAAGAGATGCATCCTTTCATGATAATTTTTGTCCATGGTGGTTACAACCACCTATTAAGCCAATGGGTGCCTCAAAAATCTCTTCAAAATTTATGAAAACAGATTTTACTCGTCTAGTAACTGCCACTAGCGCTTAAGCGGGGGTCTCGGTGCTTAGGCACGACCTTCTCTGTTTAACCAGCGCTTAAGCGTCGGATCTGGGGCTCAGATGCCAAAACTCTTTTGCACAATTTTTCACCTTTTTGCTCCAAATTTGATCCCTTTTCACTCCTTTAAGCATTTTTTCTATTTTTACTTGTATATGCATGAAAAACACAAAAATACCTTCCATTAAAGCGTAATATCTCAAAAATAGGTATAAAAATGTGTCTAAAAATACTATATATTTTAGGTGTATCTCCTCCCGCACCACAATTGTAATAGAAGGTAATTCATGTGGTTCTTATAAGTCAGTGTCTAACTGAGGGGGAGGAGAAGGGGGAAATGATGTGGGGATTTTAAAATCAGCAGTAACTGAGGATTAAGTTCAGTAATTTTAATTGGACGGTCTGTGCGCATCAACTCTGGGCCAAGAGTATAAACACCAGCAGTTTTATCCATATGCATCAGCTCTAGGGCAGGGGCAGCAACCCCTTTACCTTGTTTATCAAAACCTGGTTTTAACTGCAGGTTCAAACAAAAATAGTGAGAAGCAGTATGACCAAAGATTAAATAGTGGGATGGGTAATAAGGATGTCTCTCTAGCTCAATAGGTTGCCAATAGCCTTGATGTGGAGTACTAATCCAAATTTCATCACAAAAAGGTTGAGTAATATCGCGTTCTACTAGAACTTTAGCTTCAGAAGGCCTAGTAAGCAAATAGGTTGGAGTAAGCATTTTTAAAGGTATTCCCTAAGCAGCGGCAATTAAAAAAAGGATTTCATCATTGCATAGATGAATTTTTAAATATGGAAAATGCAGCCAAACAGGGATAGTAGGAGGTTCAGTTTTTGGATCAAAGGCAACTGCCCATTTTAGGACTTTCATAAGTCTTTCTTCAATGCGCATAGTTCTGTTAGAGAAAATTTTTGTATAGTCTTCATCATTAGACAATTGGATAAGAATATGTATGCCATCTAACAATCCAATCTTCCAAAAACCCTTTAGTTTTAAAATTTCATATTCTCGCAGAACAAAATCAAGTTTAGAGACACCAAAAGCAATTTTTTCCACCAGAGTAAGCTTACATGAAGAGGCAAAAATATTAGTATCAATATTAGTAAGGAAAAGCACAAGCTTTCCATTCTTTTTACTTAGATGCTTAATGAAATTGTAGTCTCCTTCAATATTGAAATTATCATGAAATCCTTGAGAAAAAAAACTATAATCTCCAGCATCAGAGGAGCTCCCTCTAGTAACAGCAGCCGCAAATCTTTTTTCCAACGACATAGCTTGAAAATAGAAGTAAAGAAAAAAGAAAATAGAAAGAGGAGAAGAGGAAAGCTCTCACCCAGATGATCAACCTGGAGGAAAACCATGATCGCCCCCAAAATCGCCAGAACATGGAATCCTAGCTGCCATTTCTCCCAAGTATATATATACACACACAAACATACATATTTATTTATTTATATCATTAAAAAAACTGTTAAAAAAGTAAGTATTTTTAAACATAATAACTACTAAACTTTGCTATTTTTGTTAATTAAATGTATATTTTTCAAAAAATTATGATTTGCAAGAGAAAAAATAATAAAATTCTATCAATAATGGAATTTATAAAAATCAAATTTTGATAAATAATAAATTTAAGTTGGAATTATGAAAATATTAAAATTTAAATTTCAGAAATAAAAACTTTTCAAGTACTATCTAGAATAGAATACTAACTAAAACTTAATTTATTCCCAAATTCTTATTCTTTGCTAATCTATATGTATAACCATCATAAATGGAAATTTACAAAATACCTTCCAAAGCATTATATTGACATCTCCAATATCTTGGCATCATAAAACTAAAACTAAAACTTAATTTTTCCCAAATTCTTATTCTTTTCTAATCAATATGTATAACCATCATAAATAGAAATTTACAAAATACCTTCCAAAGCTTTATATTGACATCTCCAATATCTTGGTGTCATAAATTCAAGCATGTAAATCTATTTTATAGTCTTAAAAAGTTAATAATAATGATATTTATGATGTAATTTTAAAGATTTGAGCGTTATGGATGTAAATATAATACTTAAAGACTTTAGGTCTCACCCCTCATATAAAATACATATATATAATTATATACCTTTCATATTTTTTTGGTCTATTGGGATAGCTAGGAACTCCCTCAAATTTGAGGTTAAAAAGCTTAACCCTGATAGGGTGGTATGTAATATAATTTCTTATCTACACAAGTTGTTTAACTTTCATCGTCATAAGCCTTATTTCTTTTATGAATCTTTGTTTAGTGTGATTCTTGTTCCAATTTGTAAGAATATGGTTTTATGGTTTGGTGGTTGAATCCAATTTTTTCGTAGGTTAAAGTTAATACAAATGGAAGTTGGTGCAGGGGGAAAGCTGAGGCTGGCGGAGTCTATAGATTTAAAAATTTATTGTACTAGTTTTCTTCACCTTGTTTGGCTAATTGTGTACTTACAGTTGAACCATATGTTGTTTGATTGGTGGTCCATGTAGCTGTTAAATTGAACTGGAGATTTTTGCGAGTTGAAAATGATTATATCATTCTCCTTGATATATTAACTAATGGAAAGAATCCACCATGGTGTATCTCTAATCTACTTTATAGGATAAAAAATTAACATCATATATAGTTATTACTTGCAACCATACATATAGGGAAGTTAATAGCCTGACTAATTATTTGTCAAGGAATACATCTATAAACAGGGACATCATCTTGCAAAGTATACTAGATAGTGAGCTAAAAAATTAATGAATGAAGATAAGAATAATCTACCTTACATCAGAGTCTTATCTTGATTTAGAAAGGAAACTGGTTGTATTCATTTATTTAACTTATATTTATAAATATTGAGGTTTCGGAGGAAAATTTAGCAACTCCCATTTATTGTTTGGTGAGATGGTTTGGTTTCTTCTTCCCCTTTAATTAATTATATTTAATACTGGTTGTTTTGGTACGAATATGGCATTCATTTGGGTTGGACACATCATCATGGTGTCTTTAGGCATGGGCAATAACAACATCAGAAGGTCTAATGCCCGCAAGTGGGTAATGTACTTTTATTTGTAAAAGGTCTTTTGCTAAGCAAGAACTTTCCAGGAGATTCAGTTCCTTATATGTCTGAATCAAATTCATGGCTAATACGATTGAAAGTTTTTATGGTTTTTGATGTTGGTGTTCATAATTTTCTATCTCCTTGAAAGTTTTTTTCCTTTATTTTAGTTTTATTAACGTATATTTAGGGTTTAGGAGGAAAATACAACAACTCCCATTTTGTTTTTTTGGTGAGATGGTTGTCTTTCTTTTCCCCCTGGATTTATGTTATTAATGATAGTAATTGGAAAAAAAATATAGCATCTATATAGGTTGGTGGAAAAAATATGGCATCTATGTGGGTTGGACACATGGAAGGAATATGGAATCTATGTAGGTTGGACACATCGTCATGCTATCCTTTCATCATGTCCATTAGTAGCATCTGATGGCTATAAGCTTCTATGTGAGTATTGGCGTACTATTTATAGCTGACCCTTTACCACATACTTAATGTGATATTATTATTATAACATGGTTTATTGTACTTTTCAGCTATTGGGAAGATATTTGAGCTTAAAATGTTTAAATGTCATTCATGATAATATCTCTTTTTACACATACCTTTCCTTTCGCTTGGAGAGTTTATATGATGATAAATTCTGCAAGTTTTTCTCTGTCAATTTTTGTTCATGTCAAGAAAAATCAATGCTGCTTCATTGCAATTAAAAGATTTCCCTTTAGGCTATGTTGCTTTAGAGTTTTATCTGATTGAGGCCTTTATGGGTTATGATGGCTTGTACCTGCCACTTGATGATGCTTATTGATACGCCTAAAAATGTTTTATTTTTAATGATTTATTTTATAATGATATTGCACTTTAAAGGTATGTTTTTTTGTGTTTTTGGTTGAAGATACATCAAATTGAAGAATTTGGAGTGATTGGAGCAAAATGAACAAAAATGGACCAAAATGGAGCAAACCGGAGCAAATCAAGTTGAATTAGGGCACACTAGAGCCATGGGGACCAAAAGCAGCCACTTACTTGTCTGTGCCTGAAACTTACGTTCCCAAATATGGCAATGTTGACCTCACTTTTGGTTGAGGTTTAGTTTTTCCTCTTTAGTAGCCTATGGTCTAGCCATAGGACTTTCCAATTGACTATTCTTAGAAAACTAGACAAGGATCCCTCACCACTAGAAATTCCAAACTCTTCTCCACTCTACTTGAAATTCCACATATTGGTCTTACCATCTAACACTTAGTATGTGGGGTCATTATAGGGGAACTCAAGATGAGTCACCCATTAGGACTACTGGACCTTAGGGTTGACCCTAGGTGTTGGTCTAGGGCTAAGGCACTCACTTGCAATCATTTACACTCACAATCACTCACAATCCTAAACTTAAACTTCTAGGCTTTGATCCCTTAATACTTTTGGGAGACTCCTGTAGGTGGTCCCCTAAACCTATTAGCCCTGGGCTAGGGTTTGGCTAAGACCACTACATAGAGGTCCCAAAATGGGGTTTTCATTGGTCCATGGCTTATTGATAGTGGTTGACATTTCAACTCTACCAAGACACCCAAACTAGCCAAAATCAAAATTACCAAAATACCCCTCCTTACCCCAAAATTCCAAAAATTAAACAAAATCCCAAAAATTCCCATAACCTCTTAAATATTCCCAATTTTATTTTTCTTAACTATCACATTACCCAATTTGGCCAATTTGGCCATCTTTGGTTAAAACCCCCAAATTGCCCTTTAAAGGCCCATATTTTCCTCAAATTACTCCAAATGTCTATCCAATTGGTCTCAATTTACCCCAATTTAAATTCTAAACTTAAATTAATCCTTGATGTGACAAATCTAGACCAAATATAAGCCCAATTGGTCCATGATTTGAACACAACTTTGAGCTAAACCAAAAACCCAAATTTGGCCCTATGACTTGGTTCCACCAAATTGAACTCATGGCCTACTCCATTTGCCACAATTTGTGTTAAAAAATCTTCATAAAATTTCTAAACATCAAATTTGACCTTCAATTGGTCTCGGTGAGACCTCAATTTTATTTGATTTCAACCTAAGTCCAAAAGCCCCAAATTTGCCCCAAATTGGCCATGTCTCAAAATCTCACCAAATTGATGGCCTTAGCCCCAAATATTCCACTCCATTCCTTAATGAAAAATCTTCACAACATCTCCCTTAATCATTTGAACCATTCAATTTGGACTTAGCCTAAGGCTAGCTTAACCTAGACTCATGTCTAACCCAACATGCCCAAATTGACCAAATTTCAAAAATCCCTCAATTGACATACCAATTGAACTCAAAATCACTTCAAACCTTCACCAAAGATCTTCATAACAATCATCTACACAATATTGATTAATTAATTGGGTCAATTTACATGGATAACCTAGCCCAAACCCAAAATTTGATCACTTGAAACCGCATTGAACCTATGCATTAAATATGGCCTAACCACCCTAAAGCCATCAAATTAACTCCACCACAGCCATTGGTTAGACCCTAAGATTGAGCCAAAACCAATATAGCCACCTAAAATAAGCCATGGACCAAAAAATGCACATGTTTAAGGTACCCTTACAAAAATTAAACCTCATTACATTAAATTGCTTTGGCAGATTCCCCTGGATGTCCTGAGCTCCTAGCCAGCTCCCTCTGCCATTGCTAGCCGGCCTTGTCACCGGAGAAGCCAAAATTGAAGGCCACCCCCTCTTGAATCTCACCCAAATCAAACCTAGAAGCCAGCTCGGCCAAATCAAATTGTAGAGCTCCTCCGCCCTCCACCTAAGAACCACAACACACCCAAACCTTTGCCCTGAGAGCCACCCCATGACCATTTTTATAAAAAACTCACCTCCACAGCCATGGGAGGTGTGCTAAAAATTTTCTCAGAGAGAGCTTCCCAAATCACTCACAGAGCTTCTTTGAGACCTCCACAACCCTTTCCAACCACTCCATTGCCTTGATTTCCCTTGTCTAACCCTAATTTTGAGCTTGAAAATAAAGGCAGAAATAGGAAATCCCTGAAAACTCCACCAAACTTCAAATGCTTATGCCCACACCTTCACAATAGTAAGAGAAGACAAAGCCCCATCAAATTACCCTATGAAATTGCCTCTACAATAGCTCTAAACCAACACCCAAAATCGATCTTGATCAAAATCACACCTAGGCTTTACACCAAGACTAGAGGCTCAATCTCTAGCCTCCTTGGATCCCAAAGAATGTGCTAAGAACCTCTGATTGAAGCTTTACTTCTCAGAGCCAAGGTATAAAACTTCTCTTATTCCCAAGCCTATTTGAACTCTCCATTTGTTTTAAGTTAATTTCATGGCATCATAACCATATGGATATGTTCCTGTAGTCTAGACGAGCATTAAAAAAAATTCATCTAATTTGGATAAGAAATGAGAGAGATATTAATGCTAGAATATGGACGGTTCTCAAGCTAGGCTATCAGGGACGATGACGGGGAGCCGTTTGATCTTGCGTGTATCAGATGGATGGTCAAGATCAAGGTGGATAGCGCTTCGAAACATAAACCGCGGACCAAGTCAGCGCTGAGGTTGACAGCAACGTCGAATGGGAGCTCGCCGCTTGGAGCTTCGAAGACATCGTAGGTTGAGGTGGTGCCGCACGTTTAAATAGATAAATAGGGATTTAATTAATTCAGAAAATGATCCCTAACTTCAAAAATTCATATCTTGGTGTAGAGAAATCACAAAGAAAAAGTACCCTCTTGCTCAGTGAATAGAGAAGAAAAATGTGAAAATAATTTGGAATCCATTTGATGCATATTTTAGTTTTAATTAATTAAACACTAATTTGAATGTTTTAATTCTCCATGCATGTACTAATCACACTATGACTTGAAATTTTAACATGTTATTATCTCTATCTTCGGGAAGATTCCCTAATTTTTTCAAAGTCGGAGAAGGTCCCTAGATAGAGAATCATATTTTTCAAGTTTATACACATTATTTGCTTAAATTAATCATGGAAATTAGTATGTTGTTTAGAAAAATCTAAGAAAATTTTGGAAGGTTTATGATGACCAGAGAACCCTTGGGAAAATTTCTCATGAGTCAAGTCATTTAAAATGCACCTAATCTTTACAAATCCTAAATAACTAAAATAATTAATTTTGAAAAATAAAAAATAATAAAATGACTTGATTTTGATCTCCACTATTTTTTAGTATCCAGAAAACTCACCATAAAAATTTCAAAACATTTTAAGTTCATTCGATAGCTTAAATTAATTTTCAAGTTAACTAACATTTTTGGCACTAAAATGATTTTTAATATTTAAAATATAACTTGAAAAATTATAAAACTTGGTTTTTTGAGTTCTCTGTGATTAATGGTATTTTCTAAAAATAAAATTATATTTAAAATAAAAACTTGATTTTTAGCCTATTTTAAATATTTAAATAATTAAAAATTCCTAAAAATCACAAAAATAATAAAACTCATGAGAATGTCTAAATTGCTTCCTAAGTACTTAAGAATAATTAAAATATTTTTTCTGATTTTTTAAATAAAGAAACTGAATTTCAAAGCTAAAAAATAATTTTTAAAGGCTAAAAATGAGTTTTCAATAAAAATAATTCCAATAAATTAAATAAAACTAAAAAAAAATATAAAACCTTCTCATATGAGTTCTCTAGCCTTAGGAGGACTTTTAAAAAATATGAAAGTTAATTTTCCCCATTTAAAATATTTTATATTTAATAAATACCCTAGAACATTAAAAAATTCTTAAAATTTAAATAAAATTTAAAAAATCATGAAATTTTGTCAAAAAGGCTTCTCTGGTCTAAGTCTACTTCCAATAAGAATTTCAAGGGATTGGGATTTACCTTGGTCAGGTTAAGAATTTTCTTTGAAAAATCTTTTTTTTGCATGAAAATAATTATATAAATTAAATTAAATTTTGAAAAATCAAATTTTCTCCTCTCGTGTCTTAATTGACCCATGAATGAGGTAGGATAAAAATTTTAAAGTGATTTGAATTGAATTTGACAAATTATGGAATGTTAGAGCCTTAGGGGCAAATGTGTAATTTTGGAAATTTAGTCTTAATTAACATTTAGGCTTGATTCAAGGAGGGAAATGGGTAACCTCTGATTTTAATTTGGATGTTTGAAACACAAGGGGTTAATTGGTAGAAACCAACCTCACTTTCTTATTTGAAAAAATAAGTTAATAAATTTCTAAATTATTAAAATTTGGAAGTTTGTTAAAATAAATGAACCTAGGACTTAGGGGTATGACTTTTGAAGTCAATAATTAATCAATTTAATACCCTATTTTGTTTCAAATAAAATTCAAATTATGAATCATGACTACCTAAAGCTTAACCATTTCAAAATTAATTAAGACACTCACTTAGGTCTTAAGGGCTTAGTAGTGACTTAGGCTAAATCAAGGCTCATTAAATGAAAATTAGAAAAACAAACTTTATTAAAATTAGAACATCTTTCAAATAGTACAAGCCTAATTATGACTAAAATTTGGCTAAGTGTTCCAATAAAACTAACTTGCCTCTTTGAGGGTCTTCACCCACATAATCTTCAAAATTAAATTGCAGATCATAATCACTCTATTCTTAGGGATAATTGATACATCAATGTTCATTGAGCATCAAGGGTATTTACAAGATGAATTATTAAGCAACATAATAAGTTTAAAAGAACTTGAGATTTTCCACTGGGTAGCGAGAGAATAACACGGACCTGCTTCTTTCTCTAGATCTGTTGGATACCTCGGAGATCTACTAAACTTAATATATTTTGCTTGACAACATCATCCTTAATTAAACTTCTAAGAACCCACCAAGTTATGACCTAGGGTTAGGTAAGTTCTCAAAATTTGACTTCCCTGTTTCATATAAACTGCCTTAACATGCCTTTTGAGTTTCAGGCGCTAGAACGAGAAGACTTGCCAAGTATGCTTTTAGAGTTTTCAACATTGTCTTTCTTGTACTTTCATACTGTACTTTTATACCTGCAAACTTGCATAAAAACTAAAACTATCAGGATAGCCACAAAACTAAAAACAAAACCAAAACTAAAACTAAAATTAACCAAGATAAAATTCACCACCACAACATTCAAAATATAAAACAACTCAAAATTTAAACACAAACATCACATAAAACTACAATCGCAACTAAATGAAGATGTCTCTATCGGATGATCAGGAATTCCTCGGAGGAGGTAACCTACGGTTGCTAACGAGGCTTCCCATGGTTTAAATGAAATTATGGAACTCATTAAGTTGAGTTTAGTAAATTCATTTGGACTAAGTGAATCCAATATAAAATAGTGGTGCTGGAATGAGGGAACCGTAGGATCCTAACCGGTGTCACTCTAATCAACTTTAACATGCCCCCATAAAATTTAAAGAACTTCAACCATAGGGCCACCTGATTTGATATTATAACTTGACACACTAGAAAACTCAAACTCATCACGACAAGGAGCTTGGAGTAAGCATGGTGGGCAGCACGACCATCTTCAACAACAAAACCTGTCTTCCCTAGATAAACCAATCTTCCTTCCTTAGAATTAAACAACAAAGCCATAGGACTTCGAGGTTTCTTGCTTATGCAACGTAAATCCTCGCATTTAATTTAGGCCTTTGTACAACCCTACTATACAATATAAGCCCTAACTCGTCTTAAAATTCCGAGGTTATCATCCGTCACGACCTAAACCCTCACATCTTCTAGGCTATTTGTGTGATCATTTTACACGAATGTAAGCCCTGACTAATAAAATTGGCAGGATGAAACACCTAAATATTCCTCCTCAAAGCTGAAGCCAAACATTGATAGCTTGGGAAGTCACCGAGGTTCTCCTCTGGATCCATGACACCCTCTTGTTCTTCCTCCTTTGGATTCTATAATAAAATTTTCCAAATTTGAATCAATCCTCTTTCACACCTCTACGCCCAATCTCATTGAAAAGTCCTACCCTTTAAAACTCCTTGAAGATAATATTTGCTGATTTTTATCAAGAGTCTTCTTAGGTGACTTTGGTCATTTAAGATGTAATTAACTATAGGGGCTTGCCCTTACAGGAAGCATGTCTAAACCCAGCTTAATATAAACCATATTAAATTCTTTATATTAAATAGGGGAACTTGTCAGCAAATATAAATGTTTCACAGACCAAACGGATGTCATATATTCCTTAGTTTATTTGATCAAGCCTCATCCTCAAGTCTTGTATTTATCCTTAAGGATATATACAAGATTTGAGGTAAAGTGCTCTTTCATTTAAGCTATGAAAATTATGGGGTTAGTTTGATTTCATACTTTTTTAAATTTCAACGTCCTTCCAAAGAAGGCGATAGGATTTTGATTCTGGTGACCGAAAACTTCTTACGGGCAACTCCTCCAATCAAAAATAGCGTCGACAGGCACTTAGGCACCACCAGACTGAGAGGGGGCACTTAAGCGCCCAAAAACAACGCTTAGGTGCCAAAGACGGTTTTCAACATATCTTCTAGAATATAAGTCGAATTTGGACAATTTTTTAAGTGGTGCTTCATGCATATCTTGGGGAATGCATTGGAAATGATAAAATGGACTTTCTTGAAAAATTTGGAGAGGTTATATGGAGTTTTGAAGAGGCAATTAAGCCACCTTTTGGAAGATTCATTGAATCTGGACAGTTTTGAAGATACACTTAAGAATCTCTTAGAAAATTATAAATAAAAGGCTTGGAAATGTTTTTAAAATAACTATTGAACTCTTGAATCAATAAGAAGAGGAGAAGAAGGCTTGGAGAAGAGGAGGAAGGCTTGAGCGTGAGCTCCAAGTGGGGCGACAATGTGAGAGAGAAAGAGAGAGTGTGAGATTTTCTTCTTTTCTTTTCACTTTGTTGTTGGAGAGGATTGAAAGGAGATTGCTTTTGCTATACAAGGAGAGTTTGATTTCAATTAGAGATAAGTATTTTTATTATTTTTTATTCGAATTGAGTACTTTATTTGTATGTTTTGAAAGTCTTGTTGAATGAAAAGTTCTTGTTGTTTCTCCATGTGTAGTGAGTGGTTTTCTTTACTCATCCCTCTTGTAATGAATTAGTATGCATGTGTAGGATATAAAATTGAGTAGATTGGGAATAAATTATGTTGATTTTACTTTATTTTTCATTTACATGTGAACTTGATCAACTTGCAGTTAAAATATGTTGTGAAAACATGCAAGATCTGGGATGGTGTTGTCTCAATCAACTGTGGTAGAATCACATGAGATTATATGGATGAGAATGTAGTTCATATTATTAAGTGTAAATAAATGGAGAAATAATCTTTAATGGGTGTAGAATTAGAGAACTTTAGAGTGACAGGCTAAATCCCCATAATTTGATTTATTTTTTTTAAGTTTTGATGCGAGATGTTATCCTCTAGGTGGAGGGATAAGAGGGAACTTTAGAGTGAGAGCTAATATGTTCCCTGCCTAGCCCATCTTAAGAACTATTTAAACTTTAGATTAGCTAATATTCTTTATAGCATCTCTAGTAAGGGTAAATAATACAATTTCTCTTATTTGTCACAATCTCTCTCACTACTTATTTTACTTTGACACATGTCACTAATTTCATTGTATGAGGAAGGGTACTTTATAATATGAAACCCTACTTTCTGATCTTCACTAAGTATCTTTGTTTAGGATTAGAAGTAGTAATGTAGGGATAATGTAGTGATAATTTTATGTAGCGCCAAAATCAAAAGATAATTTTGTTAAAGATTTTATTATAGACTAGAAATTCTCTTGAAAGCCGCCATGATTAACCTTGATCTCCTTGGGATCGAAATTCGGGGTTTAATCAGAAAGCTCTATATTACTTGAAAACGATACACATACTTGCTTAGAATCCCTACAATTATAATTGAAATTTTACTTTTCTCAGGATCAAGTTTGGGATCAAGTTTTTGGTACCATTACCGGGGATTAAAATTTTTAAATAGTGGCGTCAACTTCATAAATCCTTACATATAAAAAATATCGAGATCAAGTTTTTGGCGCCGTTTCCAGGGAACATAATAGTTGATCTTGAAATTTAGGAGAATTTTAGTTTAAGTAATTAGACTTAGACTTCAAAAACTATAGTTTCTTAAAAACTATTTTTTCTGTGAAAAGTGTGTTTTGTATGAAAAAGTGTTGTGAAAAATCTATTTGTGTGAAAAACATGATGTTTTTGAAAATATTTTATTGTGTTGAATATATTTTTTATTTTATTTGTTTAATTGTTAATGTATTTTTTTTGTGTTGCTTATGCAAAATAAAGGATCTACAAGACTTGTGTCATATGATTCTGAGTTAGAAAAAAAGAAAAAAAAAATCAAAAAACAGAAAGGACTTGAAAAACTAGAAATGGAAAACATTCAAAATAATAACTTGGAAAATTATCATAAACCATTAAGGGATTATGTAAATCCTACGACAGATGCATTTCACTCAACTGTACAGACCCCTGTTGTGGAAGCTAACTCGTTCGAGCTAAATTCAGGGATTATCCAACTGGTGCAGAACAACCAGTTCGGGGGAACTCCTTTAGAGGATCCTTATTTACACTTATCAAGTTTTCTAGAAAAAGCTACATTTCATTATAAAGGCATATTGGATGATGCTGATAGACTAAGGCTTTTTCCTTTCTCACTAAGGGATAAGGCTAAAATGTGGTTATACTAATTCACATAGCTCTATTAAAAATTTGGAAGAGTTAACTCAGAAGTTCCTGGCTAAGTATTTCCCACCTTCAAGGACAACTAAACTTAGAAACGATATTTTCTAATTTTCTCAGTATAAAGGGGAATCAATATATGAAGCCTATAAAGATTTAAGGAACTCTTAAGAAAGTGTCCACACCATGCTCTGCATGATTGGTTAATCATTCAAACTTTTTTACAATGGGTTAGTAGAATCCCTTAGGTCTATAATTGACGCTCCAACTGATGGATCATTAATGTCAAAACCATTTAATGAAGCATATGCATTAATTGAAGAAATGGCTATAAAAGAATTTCAATGGCCCTCTACATGGGTAAATCCTACAAAGGTAGCCAATGTTCATGATATAGATGCGATTGCAGTTCTTGCATCTCAGGTTGTTGCAATATCAAGGAAGTTGGACCAATTTGGAATGAACCAATGTCAATTTACTCTAATAAGTGAGGAAAGTTCATTGAGGCATGTGATTGATTCTAACTTATCATATGAGACTTTAAATACCATAAGCAACCTGTATTCTAACTTTTACAACTCAGGTTGGAAGGACCATTCTAATTTTAACTGGTATCATACTACTTGGGGTGGAAACCAACAACGAGAAAATAATCATGCAAATTCTAATGGAAGTTGGAATTATTAGGGGAACACAAACTATAGACCTTCATATCCTCCAAACTCTAAAAATGATCAACAATTTGAGGATAAGAAGATGTCAATAGAAGAAGTGGTATTGCAAATGGAAAACCAGTTGCAAAGTTAAAATGCTGCGATTAGAAATATAGAGAATCAATTGGGACAAATTGCTAATTCACTTAGCAATGGACCTTAAGAAACACTTCCTAGCAACATTGAGATCAACTCTAAAGAGAAAATTGATGAACAAATATATGCTGTCCAATTAAGAAGTGGAAGAGCGATAGAGTGTGTGGTTAGAAAAGAGAAAGTAGTTTTGAGAAAAACAAAGGAAACTAAAAGACCTGAAGAACATGTTTCTAAGGATCTAGAAAAATTAATATCTCCAACTAAAATCAATTTAGAAAGACCACCACCTCCATTTTCTCAAAGACGTAGACAACATGAGCTGGATAAACATTTTCAAAGTTCATGAAAGTACTTAAGAAGTTAACAATAAATATTCCTTTCACTGAAGCTTTAGAAAAGATGCCAAGTTATGTAAAATTTATGAAGGATATATTAAATAAGAAAATGAAATTTAGGGATTACGAGACAGTTGCACTAATTGAGGAATGGAACGCCATATTTCAGAAAAAGCTTCCTAGGAAACTTAAAGATTTTTCTAGCTTAACAAGTCCTTATGTATTTGTAGAAAGATTATGTGGAAAAGCTTTATGCAATTTAGGATCGAGCATTAATGTGAGGCATATATCAATATTTAGAAGCTTAGGTTTAGCCGATATTTCTCTCATTACTGTAACCCTTCAGTTAGCTGATCGGGCTATTATTTATCCAAAAGGGGTTATAGAAGACGTGCTTATTAAAGTGGATAAATTTATCTTTCCTATAGACTTTATTGTATTAGATATGGAGGAAGATAAATAAAATAAAATTATTTTTTGAGACCTTTTCTTGTTACTGGACAATCTATTGTAGATGTGCAAAAATGAGAGTTGACTATGAATATTAATGACAATGAAGGCACTTTGATGAGTTAAAGACTATGAAATATCTAGCTGAGAGAAAAGATAATGATTGTTTTTGGATCGATGAAATTGATTATCTAAGTAAATACTATTTCTAAGAAAGTTTTGAGAATAAGTTAATAGATGAGATCGAAATGGACTTTCATGATGAATTGAAAAAATTGTTTAAAGAAGACTATATGTATGTTCAGGAGAGGTGCAAAATGATGGACGTTACTGAAAATAGTAAACTCTTAATTACATCTGTTGAAAAATCTCACAAACTTAAGATGAATGTACCCCATACAATTTTAAGGCCAACCACTCTTTATATCTTTAGATTTGACTCAAACATAAGAAGGACCTGAATTGAATGATGAAATAAGTAAAATATCTCCTAAGAAAGAGTTATTCAAAATCACTGAATGACATAATTTGTGATATACAGATAAAATTAATGAGATTCTGATGTTGGGGCAACTAGAGCAAACATTGGATACATCGGGTCATCGATGTTAGACCAAGTGCTTCATGGGAGGCAACCCATGGTTATCTTTGTTATCTATTTAGTGTGATTGTTGTTATGTTGGAATGGATAATAGTGAGATATTGGACTTTGATCCATGTTTGATGTTTAAGATTGGATTGTATTAAAGATGTGAAATAATTCCTTAGTCATGAATAGATTTGCATGATTTCTGGTAGTAACAGGTTGACGAGTCTGTTACGGCTTAGTTCTCAACATAAGCTGAGCATTACCTTGAAGCAGGTAGAGTTTAGACTTAGACCACTCCATGTCAACTGTATTACTTCCTTTATCTGACTTTTCCTTCACGGAGTAAGGTCATGAACTTACTAAGTAAACAACATTTGGATGAACTGCACTATTTTTATTTACCAGCTTGTGTATACCTTAGACATAGAGTAACCTTAAAATTTGCAACACATGAGGGAATTTTGGTGCATATGTGATAACCATATAAAGTTTTATAACAAACCCACGTTATTAGAGTAGTTTCTTCCGTTAGAAATTGAAAGTAAGGAGGAAAAATGTGAGTAGAAGGGAGATCGAATTAACCTCAGTCATTGTTTGTTTATGAATCTATGAGTCTATGTGTTGGAGTTTGTGTGTCTATGTTTGTAAGTCAAGTTGAATGAGTCATGGGAGATGACAAAACTTATCTCAATATTTTAAACTTGTTAGCATCTAGCAATTCCTTTATAAATTTTAAAATGTGTTCCTGTTTAATATTCAGTTTGTACTTGTTCAAATATTTAAAATTTCTTTATAGTGTTATGTCAAGCATGTTTAGGCTAGATTTACTTTCTATTATACCATATGTTATTTGTTGATATTTTTGTAGAATGTGTAGTAAATTCTAAAAGTCATCTTTCCCTGCCGCATATTTTTGTACTTTATTGTTACACATGTTTGAGCTTAAGTTTGGGGGGAAAAGGAAAAATTTTCAAATTTAAACCTTACATGTTTTCAAAAGTACTACAAATAAGTTTGCATTTTATTTCTAATAATTATTGTTATGTGGAGTCACCATAAGGATGTTAGAATTTTAAGTATAAAAATGGAGTAGAAAAATTTAGTTGATGCTTTTGGTGAAAAGGGTGAACTTAGAGTTAAAGATATTTATTGGAGAGCTCGGGAAAATTAATAACTATATTTCGTAAAAAAAATTGTATTTTTTTTGAAAAATTAATGATTCTTAGAATTTTTAGTTTCATACATTTAAGGTTCCCTTGGAAAGTATTTTAAAAAAATATATTATTTTAAGTGATGGAAAGTAATAAGTTTTAACTTTAGAAGGGGATAGTGGAATTCAAAATTATTTAAGGACTTATCCAGATATAGTAATCCTCACATAAAAAAATGAGAAAAAAATAATGGATCAAAAAGATCTTGAAAAAAAAGAAGAAAAAAAAAAGAAAAAAAGAATGTGACCAGAAGCTTGATGAGAGGTCCTAATCAAAAATTGGTTTCACTTGAGTCTTTCTAGAATAAAGAACTTAGAACAATCATAAGCTTGATTTTTATACTTACATTAGTAAAAATTATTTTTAAGAGAGTTCTTAAGTTTAGAAAGTAAAGTTCATAGGATTCGAAGTTTGAAAAATCTGCATATATTTCTGAACTAGATAGGAAAACAAATTTCTAAGTTTGATGATAAATATTTTAAACCATGGGCTACTCTGATTCACTAGAAGTTCTTCTAATTTGAAATATCACATTCTTAGAACAAAATTTTTGCAATTCGGAAGGATGACCCATTAACTCTAATCTACATAAATTATTTTGAAAATGAAATATTACTTGATGACAAGTAATGTTTAAGTGTGGGGGATATTGATACGCCTAAAAATGTACTATTTTTAATGCTTTATTTTATAATGATATTTCACTTTAAACGTATGTTTTTTTGTATTTTTGGTTGTAGATACATCAAATTGAAGAATTTGGGTGATTAGAGAAAAATGAACAAAAATGGACCGAAACAGAGCAAATCGGTGCAAATCGAGTCGAATTAGGGCACACAAGAGCCATGGGGACCAAAACCAGGCACTTAAGTGTCTGTGCCTGGCACTTAAGTTCCCAAATATGGCACTTAGCTGCCACCAAACTGAGAGGGGGGCGCTTAAGCGCCCAAAAATGGCGCTTAGGTGACAAAGGCGGTTTTCAACATATCTTCTAGAATATAAGTCAAATTTGGACAATTTTTTAAGTGGTGCTTCATGAATATCTTAAGGAATTCATTGGAAATGATAAAATAGACTTTCTAAGAGAATTTTGAGAGGTTATATGGAGTTTTTAAGAGGCAATTAAGCCACCTTTTGGAAGATTCATTGAATTTGAACGGTTTTTAAGAAACACTTAAGAATCTCTTGGGAAATTATAAAAAAAAGGCTTGGAAATGTTTTCAAAATAACTCTTGAACTCTTAAATCAATAAGAAGAGGAGAAGAAGGCTTGGAGAAGAGGAGGAAGGCTTGGGCGTGAGCCCCAAGTGGGGCGACAAGGTAAGAGAGAAAGAGAGAGTGTGAGATTTTCTTCTTTTTTTTCACTTTGTTCTTGGAGAGGATTGTAAGGAGATTACCTTTCTATACAAGGAGAGTTTGATTTCTATCAAAGATAAGTATTTTCATTGTATTTTGATTTGAATTTAGTACTTTGTTAGTATGTTCTCAAAGTCTTGTTGAATAAAAAGTTCTTGTTGTTTCTCCATGTATATTGAGTAGTTTTCTTTACGCTTCCCTCTTGTAATGAATTAATATGCATGTGTAGGATATAAAATTGAGTAGAGTGGGAATATATTGTGGTGATGTTAATTTATTCTTCATTTAAATGTAAACTTGATCAACTTGCATGTTAAAATCTGTTGTGAGAACATGTAAAATCTGGGATGATGTTGTCTCAATCAACTGTGGTAGAATCACATGAGATTATATGGATGAGAATGTAGTTCATATTATTGAGTGCAAATAAATAGGAATATAATGTTTAAAGAGTGTAGAATTAGAGGACTTTAGAGTGATAGGCTAAAGCCCCATAATTTGGTCAATTATTTTAAGTTTTGATGCGAGATGTTAGCCTCCAGGTGGAGGGATAAGAGAGAACTCTAAAGTGAGAGCTAGTATGTTTCCTGCCTAGCCCATCTTGAGAAGTATTCAAACTTTAGATTAGCCAATATTCTTTATAGCATCTCTAGTATGGGTAAAGAATATAATTGCTCCTATTTGTCACAATCTCTCTCACTACTCTTTTTACTTTTACACATGTCACTAATTTTATTGTATGAGGAAGGGTACTTATAATATGAAACCCCACTTTGTGATTTTCACTAGGTATTTTTGTTTAGGATTAGAAGTAATAATGTAGTGATAATTTTAGGATATAATCAAAATCAAACTTTTATCAACCTTCCAAGCTAGGGTGTGTTATTCTAGACTAGAACTTCTCTGTAAAGCCACGTGATTAACCTCGATCTCCGTGGGATCGATATTAAAGGCTTAATCAGAAAGCTCTATATTACTTGATAACGATATGTATACTTGCGTAGAATCCCTACAAATATAATTGAAATCTTACTTTGCTTGGGATCAATTTTTGGATCAAGTTTTTGGTGTCATTACCGCAGATTAAAATCTTTAAGTAGTGGTGTCAACTTCATAAATATTTACATATAAATAATATCGGGATCACTTACCAATTTGAATTTATTTCATGCCTCTTTCAAATGGAGGCACAACTTTTGGTTATTATATGGGGGCATGACTTTTGGCTACTGAATACTTAAATATTGATGCTTTTATTGGTTTTTTATATAATTCTTTCTTCTCCTTGTTTGTCATTGACCTGAAAAAAAAAAATCACACAACTATTTGGTTATTTAATTTATTGGCTAAGAACTTGACCCAAATTTGTTTTAGCAACTAGTATTCAAAATAAAGTCTAAAATTTGATTTATAGTTTACACACTAGGGGTTCTACACAAGTACGAGTATCTTTTCAAGTAATATAGGGTTTTATTTTAAGACTCCGTGTATTGATCCTACAAAGATGCAACGTAAGAAATTCCTTAGGCTAAATTCTAGTCTACTACTATTAGGTCTTTGTTTGGAATTTTTGAAAAGTTTGATTTTTCTAAATTCACTACTTTACTCTAAAGTTAAAAGTGACTAAATTAAATTAGAAAAACTTAATCTACGGAGGCTTATTAAATTTTGGAAAGTTTTTATATAATTTAAATCCATTTACCCTTATGATGAGACCATAATTAGTGTAGGAATCAAATATTTAAGGATTTAAACATAGTTTTGTGACAAATATAAGCATACTTATTCTTCTGAGTGCATAAATAACATTGGCTATTCTAAAGTTAAGTTCCTAATTAATATGGTTGTGTAGAGTAGATTCTAGCCTCTCACTTCCAAATTACTCACTATACCCTCTTTATAGGACCAACCAAGCCTTAAGTACTGAACTAAAGACCTAATGTAAAAGGTTTTAGCCTGTCACTCTAGAATCATCAATTTCATGCCCATAAAAAATTATCTTCCTATCTATTTGCACTCCCCCTTAGATTTGCCCTCTATCCAAGGTTTAGTGTGGTACTCATTAATTGGGTAAAATCATAACTGATCTCAATTTTATATGACAATACTATGTATGCAGTTATAATCTTAATTTTTTCTTACTTTTCTATGAATGCCAAAAACATGACTTTGAAGCAAATAAGAATGTAATTATTATATTTAAATATGGGATACTATGCAAGTATACGTATTGTTATAAAGTAATAAATAACTTCTTGATTAAGCCTCGAATAGCAAACTCAAAAAGAGAAATACAATGTGCAACTAAATCAGAAGAAAACATATAATAAATTCTACTTTGTAAAATATTCTTACTCAAACTATATATACTATAATAGGAATGAAAGTTTGATTCTTTTTGTTAATTTTTTTATAATTGAAAGTAAAGTAAACAACTAACTATATTTAACTAGATATTTATAAGATGAAATCAATAAAATAAAATATTTTTTTCCTTATCATGAATTAGTAATAAGTATAGGAATTCTGTTTTGGAAATATTCAAATTGTGTTGTGCCAAATAGGAGCAATATTATTCAATATCCTTACTGGAGATGCTATAAATAACATTGGCTAATTTAAAGTTTGAATAATCTTGAAGACATGCTAGGCAGAGAAGATACTAGCTCTCACTATAGAGTTCCCTCTTCTTCCTCCAGCTGGGGGCTAACATCTCGTATCAAAACCCAAAACTATAAACCAATCTGGAGGCTTTAGCCTGTCAGTCTAAAGTCCTCTAATTCTACATTCTTCATAGTTTATTTCCTTATTTACTTGACCTCAATCATATTAATTGTATTCTCATTCATATAATCTCATATGATTTATATCATTAGTTGACTGATAAAAACCATCTCGGATATTACATGTTCTAACAAAAAATATTGTCATCTTAAAGGGCCAAATAAATAAGTAAATGAAGTACAATGTTTAAAATCATCAGAACTTATTCCAACATTAAAGATTAATACTTCACACAACTTCTATCCAATACTTAATCACTTATCATTTTAAGGAAAAGTTAAAGAAAACTACTCAGAATTCATTGAGAAAACACAACCACACTTAAGTTTGAAAGTAGAAATCATGCAAACAAATAAGAAGTATAAATTAAAACTAAAAGTAGTCATAAAGATAAAAACTTATCTAAAATCCTCTCCACCAAACTCTTAAGGTTTATTTGAATCTCTTCCCTTCCTTTCTCTTACAATACTCTCTACTTAAAGACTACAAATCCTCTCTTCTTCTTCTATCTAAAAGTATACTAATTAATTTAAGAGAGAGAGGCATCGACAGTGTCTAGAGGAGGGCGACGGCTCTGGAGTGACTAGGAGGATGCATAGGAGAGAGCCCTCTTCAATCCAATCCAAGTCTTCTTTTATAATTTTTCAAAAGGTGCCTTGGTGTCTCTTCAAAATGTGTTAACATTCAATAAATCTTCCAAGAGTTGCCTCCTTTCAAAAGCCAATTGAATGTATTTTTTTTTCCATTAATTATTTCCCACATTTTCACCAAGATTTTCTTCAAACACTTCTTCAAAAATTCATCCAAAGTTATTGAATCGCCAAGTAACTACTTCTGGCACTTAAGCGTAAGGTACTTGGTGCTTATGCGTGGCCTTCTCGGTTTTACTGGCACTTAGATGCTATGGTTCTTTTGCACACCTTCTTCATTTTTACTCCAAATTTGATCATTTTGCACTCCTTTCACTATTTTTCATTTATTAGATTGAACCTGAAAGAAAAAAACACACCAATACCTTCCATTAAAGTGAAATATCTTAAAAATAGGTATAAAAATGTGTACATAAAGACTATATATTTTAGGTGCATCAAAATTCCCCAAACTTAAAGTCTTAGACACTCCAATCGTTCAAAAACAAAATAAGTAAACTATGTAAATGAGTTTCCTTAGGATTTTTGAAAATTTTGATCTAGAAATATTGTAGTCCAGTTTTGAAAAAAACATTAGTACATGAGACCAACTTAGAGTTTAAAAATTTTTAATGTAATGAAGTATGAAAATATGAGTTCTTATCTAGTTCAAAAATATTTGTAAATTCTCCAAATATAGAGTTTAGACATTCTAGCTTCTCCACTTAAAAATTTTTATTAAGAATAATTATACTTACTATATTATATCGTTAAGCTTAATAGTTTCTCAAGTCTTATACTTTAAAAGGATTAGATGTGGAACCAATTTTTGATTAAGCACTAACCCTCATGCTTCTCTTCCATTTTTCAATTTTCTTTTTCTTTTTATTTTTCATTTTCTTTTATATTTTCTTTTTTTTTCTTTTTAAGGTGAGGATTACTATATTTGAATCGACCTTTAATAATTTTGAATTCCACTCATCCTTTCCTAAAGCAAAGTTCTGATATATATCCTTTACTTAAAAATATAGTGTAGACCGGTTATAGTGTCAGGTAATTGTCTTGTTTTTATTTCCGTGATTGTAGGAATGACTGGTAAACTTCTCGGACCCAGTCTTGACTTAATCGGCCGGTGACCTGCGGTCTTGGTGGTGGTATGGTCGGTGGTGACCATAGCAGTATCAACTCGGTTTCCCAAACAGAGCCAGAGGGGAACACAGGTAGGTGAATTTATAGTCGACTTATGTGATTTTCTAGCGGACTTAACATTCTTCAAAATTTCATTTTTCATATGAGGGAAAATTACATGTCCTCCTCGTTTAAGTAATTCCTTAAAAGAACATCCTTCTTTAGTAGCAAGCCTTCTGAAGACTGCACTAACTCGGGTGATGGGAATAAATTTCTTTCCCTCCTCACCATGTCCATGAAGTGATGGTAATGCGGCAGCAATCTTCCGGATACTCTCATATCCATCAGTATCTGTCAGAGGATGGAATCTACTCCCTCGTAGGAGTGGATAAACTTCTGGTAGTACTTCCTCAACTTGATGAGGCTCCTCCTCAATGGGTGTGTTTTCAGGAGTCTGAGCTTTGATGGCCCTCCGAACTCCTCTATTTTTGTTCCTCCTTTGAGTTCGGGTCAGTGGTACAGTCCTTGAGCTTGACCCAATTTCAAACATGGGTGGTGGGAAAGTTAATTTCTCAGTCGGATCTTTGACAATCATCACTTCCTTCCCCTTAGCAGTAGCGGGGATAGCAGGTTAGGTGGGTGTCGTGACGACAGCATCATTAACCTTCTTACAGGCAGGGAAGTCTTGAAGGCAGTTCAAACTGAATTCTACAGACGACTCATGCATTTCCGGAGTAGCGATCTTCATTACCACGAATGAGGCTTTCCGGAGGATAACCTTGAGGTCTTCAAATTAAGCTCTGAACTTGATGGTGGGAGCGACGTTACAGGTGTTGCGGTCCGTTGGTGGATTACAGGAAAAGGTTAGCATTTGGTAGGCCATTGCGGCGAGCTTTAAAACAAAAAATCTTAGGGTTAGCTATATGGCCAAAAACCTCGTAATCTTTAGTGCAAGCACTGAAAATAGAGGTTAATCCGTAGACCGGGCGGGCCTTTAATTTACAGGTAATTTTGTTCAAAAAGGTGTAAAATTTAATTAATATTTCAAAGTGCACGCAGCACAACACAATCTAGTTTAATTCGTGAAGTAGCAAATCAAATTTGAAAGGGAGATGTGAAAAATTTTAGGACCTAGTGCGGGACCCAATTCATGGCACAAAATGCCTAGGTGGAATTAATCCACCGACAGACCTATTGGGGGTCCGACCCCACATGAAAATTTAAAGAGTCCTTAATGGCCTGCTGAACCACTCTGTTCAAATATGGTTGAACAGTTAGTCTTGAAGTCCATGGAGTTAGGTGTACTTTCCCAAGATAGAAATGGGTAAAGTATGCTAACGGAAAAAGGTTAATCTTGTCCAAGAGAGACATGGACCTATTGCCGATATGTGAAGATAATATTTCTTGATTTGTGTGGAGAGAAAAGCTTGTCCCCAGTGGAGTCGCCAAAAGTTGTTGGCGTTATTTCGGGTTGGTTTGTCGGGAGTGCTTGTAAGAAGCTGTCGGCCACCGGAATCAAAATCCCGTCGCCCGCTTCGGAAGGATGTTGAAGTATGAAATCAAACTGACCCTATATTTTTAATTGTTTAAAATAAAAGAGCATTGTACCTCAAATCCTGTATCTATCCCGAAGGATAAACACAAGACTTGAGGATAAGGTTCGACCAAATAAACTAAAGAAAGTATGACGTTCGTTTCGTCTGCAAAACCTTTGCATTTGCCGACAAGTTCCCCTATTTAATATAAAGAATTAAATAGGGTTTATATTTAGTTGGGTTCTGAAATGACTCTTCCTAAATGACCAAAGTCACTTAAGAAGACTCTCGATAAAAATCAGAAAATATTATCTTCAAGGAATTTGAAAGGGTAGGACTCTTCAACGAAATCAGACATAGAGGTGTGAAAGGGTATTGGTTCAAATTTGGAACATTTTATTGTAGAATCCAAAGAAAGAAGAACTAGGGGATGTCATGGATCCAGAAAAGAACTCCGGTGACTTCCCAAGGTATCCTAATGTTTGGCTTCAATTTTGGGGAGAAATATTTAGGTGTTTCATCTTATCAATTTTATTAGTTAGGTCTTACATTCATGTAAAATGATCACACAAATAGCTTGGAAGATGTGAGGATTTAGGTCGTGACAAGAGACAACCTCAGAATCTTAAGACCAGTTAGGGATTATATTGTATAGCAGAGCTATGCAAAGGCCTAAAGATAAGGTGAGGATTTACGTTGCATAAGCAAGCAACCTTGAATTCCTATGGTTTTGTTATTTAAGTCTAAGGAAGATTGGTTTAGCTTGGGAAGGCAGGTTTTGTTGTTGAAGATGGTCGTGTTGCCCACCATCCTAGCTCCAAGCTCCTTGCTGCGACAAGTTTGAGTTATCCAGTGTGTCAAGTTATAATATCAAATCAGTTGGCCCTATGGTTGAAGTTCTTAAAATTTTATGAGGGCATATTAGAGTTGATTAGAGCGACACCGGTTAGGATCCTACGGTTCCCTCGTTCCGGCATCACTATTTTTTATTGGATTTACTTAGTCTAAATGAACTTACTAAACCCAACTTAATGAGTTCCATAATTTCCTTTAAA
>NEWO01000688.1:61126-78927 GCA_003013225.1 Phalaenopsis aphrodite | reverse complement strand
TTGTTGTCGTGACGGCAATAGCTTTAAACTTCTTGCAAGCAGGGAAGTCTTGAATGCAGTTCAAACTGACTTCTGCAGACAGCTCTTGTACTTCCAGAGTAGCGATCTTCATTACCACAAACGGGGCTTTCTCGAGGATAACCTCGAGGTCTTCAAATTAAGCTCCGAACTTGATGGTGGGAGCGACGTTACCGGCGCTGTGGTCCGTTGGCGGATTGCAAGAAAAGGTCAAAGTTTGGTAGGCCGTTGCGGCGAGCTTTAAAACAGAAAGTTTTAGGGTTAGCTATATGGCCAAAAACCTCGTAATCTTTAGTGCAAGCACTGAAAATAGAGGTTAATCTGTAGACCGGGCAGGTCTTTCATTTACAGGTAATTTGGTACAAAAAGGTGTAAAATTTAATTAATATTTCAAAGTGCGCGCAGCACAACACGATCTGGTTTAATTCGCGACGTAGCAAATCAAATTTGGAAGGGAGATGTGAAAAATTTTAGGACCTAGTGGGGGACCCAATTCATGGCAGAAAATGCCCAGGTGGAATTAATCCACCGACACACCTATTGGGGGTCCGACCCCACATGAAAATTTAAAGAGTCTTTAATGGCTTCCTGAACCCCTCTGTTCAAAGATGATTGAACAGCTAGTCCTGAAGTCCAAGGAGTTAGTTGTACTTTCCCAAGATAGAAATGGGTAAAGTATGCTAACGGAAGAAGGGTAATCGGGTCCAAGAGGGACATAGAAATATTACCGATATGTGAAGATAGTATTTCTTGATTTGTATGGAGAGAAAAGCTTGTCCTCAGTGAAGTCGGCAGAAGCTGTCGGCGTTATTTTGGGTTGGTTTGTGGGGACTGCCCGTAAGAAGCTGTCGGCCATCGGAATAGAAATCTCGTCGCCCGCTTTGGAAGGACGTTGAAGTATGAAATCAAACTGACCCCATATTATTCATAGTTTAAAATGAAAGAGCACTGTACCTCAAATCTTGTATCTATCCTGAAGGATAAACACAAGACTTGAGGATGAGGCTCGATAAAATAAACTAAGGAAAGTATGACGTCTGTTTGATCTGCAAAACCTTTGTATTTGCTGACAAGTTCCCCTATTTAATATAACATATTAAATAGGGTTTATATTAAGCTGGGTTCGGACATGCTTCCTATAAGGGCAAGCCCCTATATTTAATTACATCCTAAATGACCAAAGTCACTTAAGAAGACTCTTAATAAAAATCAGGAAATATTATCTTCAAGGAATTTCAAACGCTAGGACACTTCAACAAAATCAGACATAGAGGTGTGAAAAGGGTATTGGCTCAAATTTGGAACATTTTATTATCGAATCCAAAGAAAGAAGAACTAGGGCATGTCATGGATCCAAAGGAGAACCCCCGTGACTTCCCAAGCTATCCTAATGTTTGGCTTCAGTTTTGAGGAGAAGTATTCGGGTGTTTCATCCTGTCAATTTTATTAGTTAGGGCTTACATTCATGTAAAATGATCACACAAATAGCCTGGAAGATGTGAAGATTTAGGTCGTGACAAACGACAACCTTGGAATCCTAAGATGAGTTAGGGCTTATATTGTATAGCTGGGCTATGCAAAGGCCTAAAGATAAGGTGAGGATTTACGTTGTATAAGCACGCAACCTTGAATTATTATTGCTTTATTGTTTAAGTGTAAGGAAGATTGTTTTAGCTGGGGAAGACAGGTTTTGTTGTTGATGATGGCCGTGCTGCACAACATGCTAGCGCCAAGCTCTTTTCCGCAATAAGTTTGAGTTATTTAGTGTGTCAAGTTATAATATCAAATCAGTTGGCCCTATGGTTGAAGTTCTTTAAATTTTATAAGGGAATATTAGAGTTGATTAGAGCGACACCGGTGAGGATCTTACGGTTCCCTCGTTCCGGCATCACAATTTTTTATTGGATTCACTTAGTCTAAATGAACTTACTAAACCCAACTTAATGAGTTCCATAATTTCAATTAGACCGTGGGGAGCCTCGTTAGCAACCCTAAGTTACCTTCTCCGAGGGATTCCCGATCATCTGATAGAGACATCTTAATTTTCTTAACCATATGCCATATCTTGGTGAGCCCTTAATAGTTTAATTAAGGATGATTTCATTGAGCGAAGAGTATTAAGTTTGATAGGCCTCTGAGGTATCCAACTTGTTAGGAGGGGGAAGCAGGTCCATGCCTCCCTCTCACTAACTGGTGGAAAAGCCTCGAGTCCATTTAAACTTATTATGTTGCTTAATGGTTCATCCTGTAAATACCCTTATTACTCAATGAACCCTGATGTCTCAATTATCCCTAAGAATAGGGTAATTATCACTTATCATTTAATTTGAACATTATGTGGGTGAAATCCCTTAAAGGGGAAGTTAGTGTAATTTGAATACTTAGCCAAATTTTTAATCCTAATTAGGCTTAGTGGTGTTTCAACAATGTTTGATTTAGTTATGTTTAGTTCTCTAATCCTCTTTTAGTCAATTTTGATTTGGCCTAAGTCACCACTAAGCCCATAAGACCTAGGTGAATGTCTTAATTAGTTTTGAAATGGTTAAAGTTTAGGTGGTCATGATTCATGATTTGGATTTTATTTGGAAATCAAGATAGGGGTATTAAATTGATTAATTATTCACTTCAAAAGTCATACCCCTAAGTCGAGGATCATTTAATTTTAATAAACTTCCAAATTTTAATAATTTAGAAATTTATTAATCTTAATTAAGAAAGTGAGGTCGGTTTCTACCAATTAAACCCCTTGTGTGTCAAGCATCAAATAAATTGATTAAGATCAGAGGTTACCCATTCCCCTTATTAACTTAAGCCTAAATTTAAATTAAGTCTAAATTTTCAAAATTACACATTTGCCCCTAAGGCTCTAACACTTCATAATTTGTCAAATTCAATTCAAATGACTTTGAAATTTTTATCCTACCTCATTCCTGGGTCAATTGAGATATGAGAGGAGAAAATGTGATTTTTCAAAATTTAATTTAATTTATGTAATTATTTTCATGCAAAAATAGGATTTTTGAAAGAAAATTCCTAATTTGACCAAGGTAAATTCTAATCCCTTGAAATTTTTACTGGAGGTAGACCTAGACTAGATAAGCCTTTTGATCAAATTTCATAATTTTTTGAATTCTCTCTGATTTATTAGAATTATTTCAAGTTCTAGGTTATTTTATAAAAATAAAATATTTTAGATGGTGAAAATTAAGTTTTGTATTTTCGAAAAATCTCTAAGGTCAAGAACCTAAGGAAGCAAATTTTATATATATTTTTTTATTTTTCTTTGATATACTGGAATTATTTTAATGAAAAACTCACTTTTAGCCTTTAAAGATTATTTTTAAGCGTTGAAATTAAATATCTTTATTTAGAAAATTAGAAAAAACTATTCTAATTGTTCCTAAGTGATTAGGAAGCAATTTAGAACATTTCCATGAGTTTTGTGATTTTTATGGATTTTTAATTTTTTAAAGATTTAAAATAGGCTAAAAATCAAGTTTTAATTTTAAAAATCATTTTATTTTAAAAAAAATACCCCTGATCATAGAGAACTCAAAAAACAAAGTTTCATAATTTTTTGAGTTTTATTTTTATTTTTAAAAATCATTTAAGTGTCAAAAGTGGTATTTATTTTTAAAAATCAACTTACATTATCAAATGAACTCAAAATATTTTGAAATTTTTATGATGAGTTCTCTACATCATAAATCACAGTGGAGATCAAAAATCAAGTCATTTAAATGTTTATATTTTCAAAAATTAATTATCTTAGTGATTTAGTATTTGTGAAATTTAAGTACATTTTAAATGACTTGACCCATAAAATTATTTTCAAAGGTTTTTCTAGTCATGGTGGACCTTCTAAAATTTTCTTAGGATTTTATAATCAATATGCTAATTTCCATGATTATTTTAAAGGAATAATATGGAAGATATTGAAAAATATAGATCTCTGTATAAGAACCTCCTCTGACTTTGGAAAAATAGGAGGAAATCCCCCTTGACAGAGGCTACAACATGCCAAAATTTTAAGCCAAGGTGATGTGCCAATATTCATGGAGAATCAAATGATCTCAAATAGTGTTTAATTAATTAAAAATAAAACATGCATCAAATGGATTGAAATTTATTTCACATTTTTCTCCTCTATTCACTGAGCAAGAGGGTATTTTTATTTTATTTTTGTGATTTTTATACCCAAAGTTATGAATTTTCTAAGTTAAGGGTATTTAAATAAATAAGAAAAGCCCTATTTATCTAATTAAATCGCGCGTGCTGACTAGATCCTAGGCAGCTCCGAAGGCATGCGTGGCGCGCTCTGGTTGGACGTTGCCGTCCAAGTAGCTTGCTGACTCATCCCGCTGTTTATGTCCCAAAGCTCTGTCCGGCTTGATCTTCCCCATTCATTTGATACAAGCTTGATCGAACAGCTCCCCGTCATCGTCCCCGATAGAATGATCCCGTGCCCGTCCACACTAAAACCTTAAGATATCAGCCTAGACTCAACCAAATCACTTCAGGTTCGATCCTATGGACTTGTCTAAGTGAGATGAACACATCCATATAGTTAATATACAATGAAATCAAGCCTAAGTAAATGGAGAATCAAAATAAGCTCGAGAGGAGGAGAAGTTTATACCTTTGCTCTGATAAGGGAGGCTTCAATCAGAGGTGCTCCGTACGTTCTTTGGGGTCCAAGGAGGCTAGGGATTGAGTCCCTGGTCTTGGTGTAAGGACTATGTATGAATTCGACTAAGCTCGATTTCAGGTGTTGGTCTAGGGCTATGGTAGAGGATCTGTGGAAGAGGGATTTGATGGGGCTGTGGAAGGGGGATTTGATGGGGCTTTAGCTTCTTTCACTTTTCTGAAGGTTTGGGTGAAGTTAATTTATGTTTGATGGACTGTGGAGGTGTATTGGGTTCTGACCTGGTTTCCGGCAAGGTTTCAAGCTCAAAATTGAGCTCCGACGATGGGAATGGGTGAGGAAAAATGGTTGGAAAGCACTGAGGGGATCTTAAGGAAGCTCTATGTGAAGTTTTGAGAGGCCTCTCTAAGAAAATTTCAGCAGACCTCCCATGGCCGTGGGAGGTGAGTTTTTTTTATAAAAATGGTCATGGGGTGGCTCTCAGAGCATAAGTTTGGGTGCATTGTGGTGCTTAGGTGGAGGGCAGAGGAGCTCTTCAATTTGATTTGGATGAGCTGGCCTCTATGTTTGATTTGGGTGAGGTGCCATGGGAGTGGCTCTGGGTTTTGGACTGGTCACTAAGTCCAACTAATGGCTGTAGTGGAGTTAATTTGGTAACTTTAGGGTGGTTAGGTAACATTTAGTGCATGGGTCCAAGTGGGTGCAAATGACCAAAACTTGGGATTGGGTTCGTGTAGCTATGTCAATTAGCCCAATTTATTGTTTCATTTGATGTATATGATCATAAGGAACAACTTTGGTGAAGGATGGGTGTGTTTTTGAACTCAATTGAAGGGTCAATTTGAGGGAATTTTAAACTTTAATCAATTTGGTCATGTTGGGCTAGGCTTGGGTCTAGCTTGGGTTAGCCTTAGGTTAAGTCCAAATTGATTGTTATAAATATTCAATAAGGACCTCATGGAGAGTTTTCAACATGAATTGGATGCCAATTTGGTTAAGGCAATCAATTGGGTGAAATTTTGGGACTTAGCTAATTTGGTGCAAAATTTGGAAGTTTTGGATTTAGGTCAAAATCAAATGGATTTTAGACTTCACCAAGGTCAATTTATGGTTTATTTTGATGTATAGGAATGTCATAAATATTTTTCAACATTAATTGAGGCCAGTTCACTAGGCTGTGGGTTCAATTTGGTGAGATTAGGTCATATGGTCAAAATTGGGGCTTTACCCTAACTCAAAATTGGGCTCAAATCATGGGCCAATTAGGATTGTATTTGGTTTATTTTGGTCATATAAAAGATTTAATTTGAGTTTAGGATTGGAATTGGGGTCGATTGAGATCAATTTGATGGACATTTGATTTAGAATTGAGGAAATTTGAGTCTTTAAAGGGCAATTTGGGGATTTTGGTTAAAGATGGTCAAATTGGCCAAAGTGAGTCATGTGGTAGTTGAGAGAAATGAAATTGGTAATATTTGGGATTTATTTGAATTTTCTGGAAATTTTTGAAATTTTTAGAATTTTGGGTCCAAGAGGGGTATTTTGGTAATTTGGGCGTGTTTTATGGGTAAAAGGACAAGATGGGTATTTTGGTAGAGTTGAGGTACCAATCATCACCAACAAGCCATTGACCAATGGAAACCCCATTTTGGGTCCTCTACATAGTGGTCTTTGCTAAACTATGGCCCTAGGGCTAGTAGGTTTAGGGGACCATCTATATGAGTATCCCAAAAGATCAAGGGATCTAGGCTAGAAATTTGAGTTCAGGGTTGTGAGTGAATGTGGGTGTAGATAGGTGTCTTAGCTCCAGACCAACACCCAAGGTCAACCCTAAGGTTCAGCAATCCTAAGAGTGACTCATCTTGAGTTTCCCCCACGGTGACCCCACCTACTAAGTGCTACAGGTTGAGAGCAATATGTGGAACATCAAGTTGAGTGGATAAGAGTTTGGAATTTCTAATGGTGATGGTTCCATGTCTTGTTTTTTAGGAATAGTCAATAGGAAAATCCTATGGCTAGGCCATAGGCTACTAAAAGGGAAAAACTAAACATCAACCAAAATTGAGGTCAACAAATGGACCCCCAATAGGTGGGGTGTGTTAGGCAAGCACACCGCGCATATTGGCATTGACCAACGAGATCAGAAAAAACCAATACAAACTCCAAAGTCAACAGACTCGGAAGTATGTGTAGATTTGTGTGTGTCATTTGTTTCTGTCGGGGAATTAGTAGGTGTGTGTTTAATCAAGTTGAGAAGTAGGGACTCTCGCTGGGGATTGGAGAGTGGACTTTGAGTTATGGAAATTTCAAAGATTTCCAAAGGATGGGAGTCAGAATGTAAGTGTTGACCCTGAGGTGGGAATTGAAATTCAAATATCAATTCAAACAGAGAGAGAGAGAGAGAGAGAGAGAGAGAGAGAGAGTTGGAGTGTAAGGACCAACCTCGAATGTAATGAATCAGAAATATACGATTGATTAAAAAATGAGAATTGAAATGTAGGTCAATTATCAAAAGAAAGTGTCGGAATGTAAGGAACGACCTTGAATGTAATGAATCAGAAATTTAGGCTTGATTCAGAGATGAGAATTGAAATGTAGGTCAATTCTCAAAACAAAGTGTCAGAATGTAAGGACTGACCTCGAAAGTAATGAATCAGAAATGTAGGACTGATTCAGAAATGAGAATTGAAATGTGATGAATCAGAAATTTATTCTCTTGTTATTTTTATTACATTTAATTTTTCAAAATTTGTTTTTTAAAGTTTTAATTTTAATATGGTGATTTTAAAAAGAAATTTGTTTTGTTATTCACTCGTTTATGATGATCTTTCATTTGTGTTTTGTTCGTTGTTGAAGATTTGTTGTTTCGTTCTTTGTTCATTGAAATTCTGAATCATCGCATGGTTCGCGGCTTTCATCCATCGAACAAAAAGGTGATTGACAAAAAGGCATAATTTGAGAGAAATTTCCATTAATCTGCTTCAATAATGATGCTACATATCAAACATAGGCTAATGCCTCAAAAGGTACTTCATGTAATCCATGATGAAATACATTGAGAATCGTCTCATGGTATGAGTACATCATAGACTGATTACATCAAATACATGTCATGCTGTTAAAAGAAAGCAAGTAAACCCTTTGTGCCTGGTATGTTGAGCTCCTGATCAAGCAGACTTTCTAAGTCATGCTCCAGGATAAGAGTTGCCTTCGCATGTACCTAGAGGTACAACCTTCTTATAGCTCGTAAGGAAACAACTCCTCCAATTCCAGGTCCTGTTGGAAACCATATGGTACTTGAAGATGCAGAATGTTGGTGTTTGAAGTGTATTCTTCTAATGCGAGGTTCATTCAGTGCGAGGTTCTGACCGTCTTAGAAGGCAAAAATCAGTCTGTCCTGACATTTTTCTGCAGACGACAGAAAGAAACGTTAGTGGGCTGAAGCTTGGCATGAACAAGAATAAAACAAAGTATTCATCAAAGTAAATTTTAGTTTGTTTTGATGAAAATGATTACTCATTTATGTGTGAGTTTTGTTTTAATTCAAAAGTAGAAAAGAGAACGTGTGAAGTTCAATAATTTTCTCAAAATTTTCATTATATTGAGGTTAATTACAAAATTTGGACCCAGGTCATAGACATATGGCCACATAGATAACCCTAAAATTATTAAAGTTTCAAAGTTTCAAAGCAAGCAGAGGCAAGCGGATGCAGGCGACCTCAGGCTGCATATTAGGTTTTTAGGTATGGTCTATTTATCGGTAACATGGGTCTTTCACCCTGGAAGTCCACTAACTGGTAGGCCCCTCCTGTATAGACCATCTCAACGACAAATGGTCCCTCCCAAGTTGGCTTGAACTTCCCACCTATTTTCTGGTGAGCAAGAATAGGTCATTTGAGCACAAGTACGAGGTCACCAATTTTGAATGTCCTTGGGCGGACTAATTTGTCATGGGTTGATACCATCTTTGCCTGGTAGAGCTCCAAATGTTGTTGTGCTTCCAATCATTTTCCCTCGAGACTCTCAAGTTCTTTAAGTCTCAGTTTTGTGCTTTCTTCCGTTGTGAGTTGGTTGGCAACGACGACTCTGAGAGATGTCATCTGGATTTCTAGCAGTAGCACGACCTCGGTCCCGTACACGAGCATATAAGGTGTACACTGAGTAAGACTCCTGAAAGTCGTTCGGTCGGCCCACAAGGCTTCTAACAGCTTGTTATGCCATTCTCTTTTATTTTTATCCAGTGTTTTCTTCAAAATATGTACCAATGTCTTGTTGAAAGCTTCAGCCTGGCAATTTGCTCTAGGATAGTAAATTGTAGAGTATCTCTAATCTATCCCATGTCTTCTGAAAAAATTGTTGGTCTTTATACTTTAAAAAGTTGTCTCATTGTCAGAGATTATTCTTTGTTGTACTTCAAAATGATAGAAAATTTGGCTTTTAAAAAATTGAAGGACGTGTTGTGCCGTAATCTCACATAACGATACTGCCTCTGCCCATTTGAAGAAGTAGTCTGTAGCTGCAAGTATAAATTTATGTCCTTTAAAAGATGGAGGGTCTATCGGACCTATTATGTCTGTTCCACAACACTCAAATGGCCACGAGGCAATAGTTGGGTGCAGCACATTCGGAGGCAGGTGTAAGACCACCCCATGCACTTAGCATTGGTGACATCTTCTAGCTATATCCATGCAATCAAACATCATTGCTGGCAAATAATATCTGATTCTTTTTGTATTCATTTTTTGTCCCGACTGGTGAGCGCCACACAATCCGACATGTACTTCTTTGACAATATTCTATGCCTAGGCTCTACTCAAACACTGTAGCCACATTTGGTCGAACGATCTTCTATACAGAACATTTCCCACTAGGGCGTAAGGCATGGCCCTTCTTGTGATGTGGTGTACCTCAGACTTATCCTCTGGCAGCTTTCCAGTATGCAAATATTCTATTAATGGCTTGTACCAATCTTCATTGGTGTTTACAATTGTATTTATTGTTTCTTCTTTTTCAAGTTTGCGTAGAGTTGCAGAGTCGTTTCGAGACAAGACTCATCTTGCTTGCACCGTGACTTCGATGGAATCCTCCGGGGGACACGCTAATTCCTTAGCGAGTTTTGCTAGAGCGCCGGCATGGGCATTATCTCCCCGAGGAATCCGGTAAAAAGTCACCTCAGGAATCTACTCCAGGAGCTTTATTGTGTACAAATGGTACTCTGCTAGTCTTGGTTTCAGAATTTTGTATTGTCCCGCGACTTGCTGGATGACAAGTTGAGTGTCACCATAGATGGCAATGTTTGTTATATCCATTGAGAGTGCCAACTCCAATCCGAAGATTAAAGCTTCATATTCTGCTTCATTGTTGGTGTACGGCTCTGTCAGGTGGTATGAGAACCTCAACATACCCTTATCTGACGTAATAAAGATCAAACGAATCCTCTCTTTGCCTGGTATAATTGTGCCTGATCGTTTGTCTTTCATGGCCAACGAAGCACCATTGAAGTACATTTCCTAACGCTGCACACTAGAAAATTTCATTTGTAGTATTTGCTCATCTGGTAGCTCGTCGTCAAGAGAGGACCCTGCTGACAGTGGGTGTGCAGCGAGAAAGTCTGCCAAAATCTGTCCCTTGATAGCACGGAAGGGCACAAAAGTTATATCAAATTGTATTAGGAACTTTAACCATCTCGCTAAACGTCCGGAGAGTGTTCGTCGGGTCATCAAATATTACAACGGATTATCTTTCAAAATTAGGGTGATCTTATGAGAAAGCATGTAATGTCTAAGCTTTTTGGCGGCGAAGATTAATGTCAAACAATGCTTCTCAATACGTGGATACCTTATCTCTGTCGATATTAGACGACGACTCAAGTAGTAGAATGCATTTTCTTTTCCTTCCTCACTGACTTGGGTTAAGAGGGCTCCAAGAGAGTCATCTAAAGCCGGGGTATAAATTATTAACGGTTTCCCTGGGATAGGGGCTGCCAAAACAGGAGGTGTCATTAAATATTGTTTAACGTCCTCAAAGGCCCGCTGGCATTTCTCTTTCCAAATGAATTTGGTGTCCTTTTTAATTAATGTTGAGAAACGCTGACATCTACCTGAGAATAAAGCGTCTCAGAAGTGCCAACTTCCCCTGGAAGGAACATAACTGTTTCAAGGTTTTAGGGGGAGGCATTTACAAGATAGCTTTAATCTTATCCGGGTCGATCTCGATTCACCGATGACGGACAACAAATCCTAGAAATTTCCCGGAGGTAACGCCAAAGGCGCACTTTAAGGGATTCATTTTAATGTCTTCTCGTCGTAACCGTTCAAACACGATCCTCAAAACAAACAAATGGTCTATTTTCTATTTACTTTTAATAACCAGATCATCCATGTAGCATTCTACATGATTGTGAATGAGGTCATCAAAAACCTTCGTCATTGCGTGCTGATATGTCGCTCTGTCGTTCTTTAGGCGGAACGGCATCACTGTGTAGCAGAAGATTCCAATCGGTGTTCTGAAAGCTGTAAGTGTTGCATCCTCGGGAGCCATCTTAATTTTGTTGTATCCCGATGATCCATCCATGAAGGAGAAAATCTCATGTGTCGAAGCGATGTCCATCATCATCTCTGGTATAGGTAGTGGAAACTCGTCTTTTGGACATGCCTTATTCAAATCTCTGAAGTCGACACAAATGCGGATCTATCCATTTTTCTTTTTAACAGGTACAATATTGGCTAACCACGTGGGGTACTGCTCCTTTCTAATAAAGTTGGCATCTATCAACTTTTTCACCTCGGCGATGACTTGTTGTTCTATTTCAATGTGCATTCTCCTATCAACAAAGTTGGTGTACGGACTAGGCTAGAAATTTGAGTTCAGGGTTGTGAGTAAACGTGGGTGTAGATAGGTGCCTTAGATCTAGACCAACACCCAAGGTCAACCCTAAGGTCCAGCAATCCTAAGGGTGACTCATCTTGAGTTTCCCCCACAGTGACCCCACCTAATAAGTGTTAGAGGTTGATAGCAATATGTGGAATTTCAAGTTGAGTGGAGAAGAGTTTCGAATTTCTAATGGTGAGGGTTCCATGTCTAGTTTTCTAAGAATAGTCAATAGGAAAATCCTATGGCTAGGCTCTAGGCTACTAAAAGGGAAAAACTAAACCTCAACCAAAATTGAGGTCAACAAATAGACCCCCAATAGGTGGGATGTGTTGGGCAAGCACACCGCGTGTATTGGCGTTGACCGACGAGATCAGAAAAAACCAATACAAACTCCTAAGTCAACACACCCGGAAGTATGCATAGAGTATGTGTAAGGACCGACCTCGAATGTAATGAATCAGAAATGTAGGATTGATTCGGAAATGAGAATTGAAATGTAGGTCAATTATCAAAAGAAAGTGTTGGAATGTAAGGACCGACCTCGAATGTAATGAATCAAAAATGTATGACTGATTCAGAAATGAGTATTGAAATGTAGGTCAATTCTCAAAAGAAAGCGTCGGAATGTAAGGACCGACCTCAAATGTAATGAATCAGAAATGTAGGATTGATTCAGAAATGAGAATTAACATGTAGGTCAATTCTCAAAAGAAAGTGTTGGAATTAAGGACCGACCTCGAATGTAATGAATTAGAAATGTAGGACTAATTCAGAAATGAGAATTGAAATGTAATGAATGAGAAATTTATTTTCTTGTTAATTTTATCACATTTAATTTTTCAAAAATTTGTTTTTTAAAGTTTTAATTTTAATAGGTTGATTTTAAAAAGAAATTTGTTTTGTTATTCACTCGTTTATGATCATCTTTCATTTTTGTTTTGTTCATTGTTGAAGATTTGTTGTTTCGTTCTTTGTTCATTGAAATTTTAAACCATCGCATGGTTCGCAGCTTTCATCCATTACACAAAAAGGCGATTGACAAAAAGGCACAATTTGAGAGAAATTTCCATTAATCTGCTTCAATAAAGATGCTACAGATCAAACATAAGCTAATGCCTCAAAAGGTACTTCATGTAAACCATGATGAAATACATTGAGAATCATCTCATGGTATGAGTATATCATAGATTGATTACATCATATACATGTCATGCTGTTAAAAGAAAGCACGTAAACCCTTTGTGCATGGTATGTTGAGCTCATGATTAAGCAGACCTTCTAAGTCATGCTCCAGGATAAGAGTTCCCTTCGCACGTACCTAGAGGTACAACCTTCTCATAGCTCGTAACTCCTCCAATTCCGGGTCCTGCTGGAATCCATATGGTACTTGAAGATGCAGAATATTGGTGTTTGAAGTGTATTCTTCTAATGTACTGAAACGCTGTAGATGCAGAACGTTGCAGTCCAGGCATTCTATAAATGCGCCCGTGACTGATGTCCCGACTGGTACCTCAACGTTGCATGTTGGGCAACCTCTGCACAAGATATCTGGGACTGGGGGCACATCTGATTCTGTCACAAATCCTGACTCTCCGTCTGTAGTGGGCAGGCTGGCAGAATTTTCTCTGAGATCTGGATCGTAAATATGTCCGTCAGGAATGGGGGTAAGAAAACTACTCAAGTCTCTGACGCTTGCGTTCTTGTCGCAGAAAGGCTCTCCGTTTATTTCGATTGGCATTTCTAAGTTGCGTCCTAAGGAGCGGAGTATTTGATAGTTGTTCATTATGGGCGGCTATCAGGCCCCTTGCTGGAGTAGCTATCATGGAGGGTAGACGGCTGGGCCCCTCCATCGGATCTTGTTCCTCTATCACGTTTTTACCTTTGCATGACACATCGTCTTGAGTGGTCACCCTCAACAGTGAAGGCAGTCCCTCCTTTTCTTTATTGCTGACTATGTTCGTTAGAGGACCCTCGTAGTCCATATCAATCTGGTTGAAACCCATGTTAAAATCTATGACACATCCTTACAAAATTAGGACTCGGTCATAGACATATGGCCACATAGATAACCTTAAAACAATCAAAGTTTCAAATTCTCAAAGCAAGCAGAGGCAAGCGAAGGCAGGCGGCATCAGGCTACATAATAGGTTTTCAGGTATCGTCCATTTATCCGTAACACGGGTCTTTCACCCCAGAAGTCCACTAACTGGTAGGCTCCTCCTGCATAGACCTTCTCAATGAAAAATGGTCCCTCCCAAGTTGGCTCGAACTTCCCACCTATTTTTCGGTGAGCAAGAATAGGCCTTCTGGGTACAAGTACGAGGTCACCAATTTTGAATGTCCTTAGGAGGACCAATTTGTCATGGGCTTGTATCATCTTTGCCAGGTAGAGCTCCAAATGTTGCTGTGCTTCAGATCGTTTTCCCTCAAGACTCTTCAGTTCTTCAAGTCTGAGTTTTTCGCTTTCTTCTATTGTGAGTTGGTTGACAACAACGACTCTGAGAGATGGCGTCTGGATTTCTAGTGGTAGCACGACCTCAGTCCCGTACACGAGCATATAAGTTGTAGACTGAGTGGGAGTCCTGAAAATCATCCGGTATGACCACAAGGCTTCTAACAACTTGTTGTTTCAATCCCTTTTATTTTCATCCAGTGTTTTCTTCAAAATCTGTACCAGTGTCTTGTTGAAAGCTTCAGCCAAACCATTTGCTCTGGGATAGTTAATTGTAGAGCATCTCCAATCTATCCCATGTCTTCTGACAAAATTGTTGATCTTTATACTTTTAAAATGTGTCTCATTGTCAGAGATTATTCTTCGCAGTACTCCGAAACGGTAGACAATTTGGCCTTTGAAAAATTGAAGGACGTGTTGTGTCGTAACCTCACGTAACGGTACTTCCTCTGCCCATTTAGAGAAGTAGTTTGTAGTGGCAAGTATAAACTTGTGTCCTTTAGAAGATGGAGGGTCTATCAGACCTATTATGTCTCTGCCCTAATACTCGAATGGCCACGAGGCAACAGTTGGGTGCAACACATTTGGAGGCAGGTGTAAGACCACCCCATGCACTGGGCATTGGTGACATCTTCTAGTTGTATCCATGCAATCGAACATCATTGCTGGCCAATAATATCTGAGTCTTTTTATCTTTATTTTCATTTTTGGTCCCAACTGGTGAGCGCCACACAATCCGGCATGTACGTCTTTGACAATATTCTATGCCTAGGCTCTGCTCAGACACCGTAGACACATTTGGTCGAATGATCTTCTGTACAAAACATTTCCCACCAGAGCGTAAGACATGGCCCTTCTTGTGATGTGGTGCACCTCAGACTTTTCCTCTGGCAGCTTTCCAGTATGTAAATATTCTATTAATGGCTTGTACCAATCTTCATTGATGTTTGCATCTGTATTTATTGTTTCTTCTTTTTCAAGTTTGCGTAGAGTTTTGAAGTCGTTTTGAGACAAGACTCGTCTTCCTTGCACCGTGACTTCGATGGAATCCTCTAGGGGACACGCCATTTCCTTAGCAAGTTTTGTTAGAGCGTCGGCATGGGCATTATCTCGCCGAGGAGTCCTGTAAAAAGTCACCTCAGGAATCTACTCCAAGAGCTTCATTGTGTACGGATGGTACTCTGTTAGTTTTGGTTTCAGAATTTTGTATTGTCCGGCGACTTGCTGGATGACAAGTTGAGAGTCACCATAGATGTCAATGTTTGGTTTATCCATTGAGATTGTCAACTCCAATCCGGTGATTAAAGCTTCATATTCTGCTTCATTGTTGGTGCACGGCTCTGTCTGGTGGTATGAGAACCTCAACATACCCTTATCTGGCGTAATAAAAATCAAACTGATCCTCACTTTGCCTGATATAGTTGTGCTTGATCCTTTTTCTTTCTTGGCTGACGAAGCACCATCGGAGTACATTTCTCAGTGTTGCACGCTAGAAAATTCCATTTTTAGTATTTGCTCGTCTGGTAACTCGTCGTTGAGAGAGGACCCTGCTGGCAGTGGGTGTGCAACGAGAAAGTCTGCCAAAATTTGTCCCTTGATAGCACGGAGGGGCAGAAAAGTTATATCAAATTGTAATAGGATCATTACCTATCTCACTAAACATCCGGAGAGTGTTGGTCGGGTCATCAAATATTGCAATGGATTAACTTTCAAAATTAGGGTGATCTTAGGAGAAAGCATGTAAGGTCTAAGCTTTTGGGTGGCGAAGATTAATGTCAGACAATGCTTCTCAATAAATGTATATTTTATCTCCGTCGGTATTAGACGACGACTCAAGTAGTAGAGTGCATTTTCTTTTCCCTCCTTATAAACTTGTGCTAAGAGGGCTCCAAGAGAGTCATCTAAAGCCGCCGTATAAAGTATCAACGATTTCCCTTGGATCGGGGCTGCCAAAACAAGAGGTGTCATTAAATATTTTTTAACGTCCTCAAAGGCCCGCTGGCATTTCTCTTCCCAAATGAATTTGGCATTCTTTTTAATTAATGCCGAGAAAGGCTGACACCTACCTGAGAGATTAGAAATAAAGCGTTTGAGATATGCCAACTTCCTTTGGAAGGAACGTAGCTGTTTCAAGGTTTAGGGGGAGGCATTTCCAAGATAGCTTTAATCTTATCCGGGTTGATCTCTATTTCCCCATGACGGACAACAAATCCTAGAAATTTCCCATAGGTAACGCCAGAGGCGCACTTTAAGGGATTCATTTTAAGGTCATATCATCGTAACCGTTCAAACACGTTCCTTAAATCAGATAAATAGTATATTTTCTTTTTACTTTTGATAACCAAATCATCCACGTAGCATTCTACTTGATTGTGAATGAGGTCATCAAAAACCTTTGTCATTGCACGCTGATATGTCGCTCTGGCGTTCTTTAGGCCGAACGGCATCACTGTGTAGCAGAAGGTTCCAATCAATGTTTTGAAAGTTGTAAGTGCTGCATCCTCTGGAGCTATCTTAATTTGGTTGTATCCCGATGATCCATCCATGAAGGAGAAAATCTCATGTGTCCAAGCGATGTCCACCATCATCTCTAGTATAGGTAGTGGAAACTCGTCTTATGGACATGCCTTATTCAAATCTCTGAAGTCGACACAAATGCGGATCTGTCCATTTTTCTTTTTAACAGGGACAATATTGGCTAACCACATGCGGTACTGCTCCTCTTTAACAAAGTTGGCGTCTATCAACTTTTTCACCTCGGTGATGACTTATTGTTCTATTTCAATGGGCATTCTCCTGGGAGCTTGTTTTACTTGGGTTACATTCTTGTCCACCCCAAGTTTATGGACTGCAACCTCTGCTGACAGCCCTGGAATTTCATTGTAGCTCCATGCAAAGCAATCTTTAAATTCTGCTAATAGTTTGAATAATTCTGCAGATTCTTTGTCATCAAGTAGAGAACTTATAAATGTAGGTCGGGTTCGTTCTTCAGTCCCGAGGTTAATCTCTTTCAATTCATTGACAGTGGATTTAATTTCTTCCTCAAATTCTGGCGGAGCAGCTTCTCTTGGTTGATCAGCAGAGTTATCCTCTATATCGGGACAATCCTCTTCTGACTAACTAGTAACATCCATGCAAAATTCAGAATCATCGACTGGTCCAACTGTACCAATTCTGAGACCTTTTGAATTGAGAGTTCGACTTTTAGTATTCCATAGTTTTTCAAAAAGTTGAAATTTATCTTTTGGCATTTTTTTTGGTAAGTGTCCCTCTTAAATTAACTTTTGAACACAAGGCGAGAAGTAACCAAAAGGCAATTCCAATAATTCATTAGAATCAACATCCAAATTTACATATTTTTCAAGCTCAGTAGAGGTAGAAGCACGACAAAATTTGATCAGCTTTGAACCAACACTACGGACTTCCTTGACCTCTAAACTCTCGACCTTTTGAGGGAGAATCAGAGTAAGGATCATAGTATTCACATAGTGGTTTTTCCGATCTTACATTGTTTTGTATTCATTCCTCTCTGTAACTTCTAGGGATATCTCGTACTGAGGTTTCTTCTGCATTGTCATCATTATTTCATCTTCAGAACTGTCTTCATCACCAATGTTGATAGTTGGCCTAGTCCACTCAACAATTAAATTGATCTTTCCTCGTCCACGTCCCCGGCCTCAACCTCGGGTGCGTGAACTAGAAGAACCTCCACCAACTCGTCGTAGGGGAGTGGTAGAAGGTTGTTGAAGTGGAGTTGTATGGCCTCCTTTTTGTGATCCTTTTAAATCTTCATCTTTGTTTGTCAAAATCTCG
>NEWO01000688.1:32748-60576 GCA_003013225.1 Phalaenopsis aphrodite | reverse complement strand
GTTGTGGTCGGCGGTACGGAGCTGCAAGTCTTCATCTGTAAAGGTTACCCCTAACTATTCTCTCAATAAGCAAACTTCATCTGAGGATGTGCTAGCCAACTGAGCTGAGCAAATTTCTGGAACAAGCAAAGCCATAACCAGAGATTCTCTCATCTCTTTTGACAGGATCAGAGCAACATAGATGCTTAGTCGAGTAGGAAACTTCCTAAGATGAGTTAGCACGTTGTAGCCTACTTTGTATGGTCCTCCGATTTTATCTTGATTATGTGGTTCTTCCACTAGCAGAGATGGGGGTATCTCTTCTCGAGTCATTTGCTGTTATCATTTATTTATTGGAGCTGTTCTTGATGGTAACACTTTTCCGTTCTTTAAGTTGACTTCTGTGACTTCTTCTTCTTGAGATATCATTGTTGAATCTTCTGGTGTCTTTTCCTCTTCGTCGGAGAGGTCTAGGTTGATGGCAAACGGTGCACCATGACACTCGAGAGTTGGCTCTTCGTTATCGGTGATGTTGTAAGCGATATCATTGAGTTCTTCTTTGGCCTTGACAATGAGTTCATCAGACTCAAGTACGATTTGAGGAGCATTTTGGGGATCGAGATCGCAACTAGCTTGGTTATAATCAGTCACGTTATTACCAGAAATAGTCAAAACGTAGCCAAAATCACAATCATTATATTCATAAGACCCTGGAGGAACAAAAAGATAATTATACAATGTCAAGGGTTTGAGCATTTTCTTCCCCAAATTTTAGACAACTAGTCTAGTAGAGGTAGCCCCTATCCTACCCCCCGTGTTATCAATCTTGGCAGTGACGCTTTTCTTTTTCCTGTTCATTTTCCTTGACGATGACGGATTTTTTGGCGAAATTTTCATCTCTTGCTTGGTATGCTGCAGACTCTGAATGAAGGCTTGTTTTAATGCAGACTGTAGCTTGTTCAGAATCTTCTTAGATGATCTGCTCCATACCTCATTTCATCCTTCTTCGATGTTTGTAGAGGCTTGTTTTGATGAATCCTGTATTCGATTGAGGACCCTCTTGAGTTCATCACAAGTTGTACTCCATCCATCTGCTCTGACATATGGATCAGTTTGGGAGATTGACTCAGTTGAAATCATGTATATGGAACCTTTTTTAGGTTCTCTCAAATACTCCTGTGGGATTTTTGTATTCTCTTCCTTAAGTTTCTTCTCAAGCCAGTATTTAAAGACAAAACACTTGTCTACAGTGTGTCCAAGTAACTGGTGGTACGGGCAATAATTTGGTTCATTTTTCTTATCCACCTCTTCGGGTTTCTTTGGATCAGGTAGTTTGAATTCTTGTTTCTTCATTAAGCTTTTGAATATTTTAGGTACAGCTTCATCTTTAAAGGAATAAACAAATTTTTGTCGCTCTAACAGGGATACTCTTTTACCCGTTGTTCCAGGTGATCCCTCCTGAGACGGTCGTTGGTTGGATTGATTGCTCTGTTTCTGAGAGTACTATGATGAAGACTGACGATGCTCTTCTGCATATATTTTTATCGGCTGCTTTCCTTTGTCGACAGTTGCGATTATCCCTAATTTCTTTTCAAACACTTTGGTCACCTTAGCCTTTTCATGTGGCTCCATGTGCTTCATTTCTTTTTNATTTCTTTTCAAACACTTTGGTCACCTTAGCCTTTTCATGTGGCTCCATGTGCTTCATTTCTTTTTGAAGACTGCTGGCTTTACTGAGTAGCTTCTTGAAGGATTTGATGGTGAGTCCCTTAAGCATGAAAGCTACTGGTCCATGAATGCTTTTGAGTAGAATCTCAATCGTTTGATGTTCTTGTAGCTGAGGTTCACATTTCATGCTAAGGTTTCTCCACCTCAAAATATAGTCTCTCAAGGTTTCACTAGGCTTCTTCTTCTCCATCAGGAGCTCTCCAATAGACACATCATGTTGTGCCCCGGTAAATCTTTTCACAAATAACTGTTCCAACTCAAAAAATGTTTTAACTGACCCATTGGGCAAGTCAGCGTACGAGTCGAAAGCAAACCCTGACAAGCTGCTGACGAACTGTTGGCAGAGTAGAGCTTCGTTTGGTCCCGACTGGTTAGTGCCACACAATTCGGCATGTACTTCTTTGATAATATTTTGTGCCTCGGCTCTGCTCAAACACCGTAGCCAAATTTGGTCGAACGATCTTCTATAGAGAACATTCTCACCATGCGTAAGACATGGCCTTTCTTGTGATGTGGTGCACCTCAGACTTGTCCTCTGACAGCTTTCCAGTATGCAAATATTCTATTAATGGCTTGCGCTAATCTTCATTGATGTTTGCAACTGTATTTATTGTTTCTTCTTTTTCAAGTTTGCGTAGAGTTTCAAATTCCTTTCGAGACAAGACTCGTCTTCCTTGCACCGTGACTTCGATTGAATCCTCCGGGGGACACGCTATTTCCTTAGCGAGTTTTGCTAGAGCGCCGTCATGGGCATTATCTCCCTGAGGAATCCGGTAAAAAGTCACCTCAGGAATCTGCTCCAGGAGCTTTATTGTGTACTAATGGTACTCTGCTAGTTTTGGTTTTAGAATTCTATATTGTCCGGCGACTTGTTGGATGACAAGTTGAGTGTCACCATAGATGGCAATGTTTGTTATATCCATTGAGATTGTCAACTCCAATCCCATGATTAAAGCTTCATATTCTGCTTCATTGTTGGTGCACGGTTCTGTTAGCTGGTATGAGAACCTCAACATACCCTTATCTGGCGTAATAAAGATCAAACCAATCCCCGCTTTGCCTGGTATAATCGTGCCTGATCCTTTGTCTTTCCTGGCTGACAAAGCACCATTAAAGTACATTTCCCAGCATTGCACACTAGAAAATTCCATTTGTAGTATTTGCTCATCTGGTAACTCGTCGTTGAGAGAGGACCCTGCTGGCAGTGGGTGTGCAGCGAGAAAGTCTGCCAAAATCTGTCTGTTGATAGCGCGGAAGGGCACAAAAGCTATATTAAATTGTAATAGGATCATTGACCATCTCCCTAAACATTCAGAGAGTGTTGATCGGGTCATCAAATATTACAACGGATTAACTTTCAAAATTAGGGTGATCTTATGAGAAAGCATGTAATGTCTAAGCTTTTTGGCGGTGAAGATTAATGTCAGACAATGCTTCTCAATAAGTAGATACCTTATCTCCGTCGGTATTAGTCGACGACTCAAGTAGTAGAGTGTATTTTCTTTTCCCTCCTCACTGACTTGGGCTAAGAGGGCTCCAAGAGAGTCATCTAAAGTCGTGGTAAAAATTATCAATGGTTTCCCTGTGATAGGGGCTGCCAAAACAGGAGGTGTCATTAAATATTGTTTAATATCCTCAAAGACCTGCTGACATTTCTCTTTCCAAATGAATCTAGCGTCCTTTTTAATTAATGCTGAGAAAGGCTGACATCTACCTTAGAGATTAGAAATAAAGCTTCTCAGATATGCCAACTTCCCCTGGAAGGAACATAGCTGTTTCAAGGTTTTAGGGGGAGGCATTTCCAAGATAACTTTTATCTTATCCGGGTCGATCTCGATTCCCTAATGATGGACAAAAAATCCTAGAAATTTCCCGGAGGTATCGCCAAAGACGCACTTTAAGGGATTCATTTTAAGGTCATATCATCGTAACCGTTCAAACACGATCCTCAAATCGTATAAAGGGTCTATTTTTGTTTACTTTTGATAACCAGATCATCCACATAGCATTTTACATGATTGTGAATGAGGTCATCAAAAACCTTCTGTGATTTCTTTTCGAACACTCTGGTCACCTTAGCCTTTTCATGTGGCTCCATGTGCTTCATTTCTTCTTGAAGACTATTAACGAGTAGCTTCTCGAAGGATTTGATGGTGAGTCCCTTAAGCATGAAAGCTACTGGCCCATGAATGCTTTTGTGTAGAATCTCATATGCTTGATGGTCCTGTAGCTGAGGTTCACATTTCATGCTAAGGTTTCTCCACCTCAAAATATAGTCTGTCAAGGTTTCACTAGGCTTCTGCTTCTCCATCACGAGCTCTCCAATAAACACATGATGTTGTGCCCCGCCAAATATTTTCACAAATAAGTGTTCCAACTCACAAAATGTTTTAACTGACACATTGGGCAAGTCAACGTACCAGTCAAAAGCAATCCGTGACAAGCTGCTGATGAACTGTTGGCAGAGTAGAGCTTCGTTATTCCTAGTGTTGCCACAACTAGCTTGGATATGTGCTATGTGTTGTCTGGGATTTCTGGTCCCATCAAATATCTTAAAGTTTGGGGCCACAAAACCCTTGGGGAAAGGGATGGCATCGAACTCTTCTGGGTAAAGTCTACCCTTTAGAATTGATGTACTACCCTTGGACTAGGCTAAGGCATCCCGTACTTGTTCAACCATTTGCTTGAAATCTTTTTCTGTCATGACACCTGATGGAGAATCCTTCTTTGGTTGTTCATCTTTGTCCGTCGAAGTAGCCTCCCTTCTTTCATCTGCGATGTGTATGATTTCTGGCTGATTAATCTCTGGAGAAGCCAACCTTGGTGCTTGTGATTGCCCCTGAATGGTCGCCATAGCGGTCATAGCTGCAGTCATCTCTTCTATTCTTTTTTCCAGTAGAACAACTTGCTCATCCCTTAGAAGGATAACCCTACGCAGCTCATGTACAACATTCTCTTCAGTGTGAGGTTGAGCCTCGCGCGTAGATGTGGTAGCTCTAGTTTTGATCACATGGACATCGATGAAATCCTCCTCCAAGTAATCACTGTAATCAAAATCTTCATTGTCATTATTGACAGAAACTCCATGCTCTCGAGCTAACTCAGAAATCTCGATCATGAGTTTCTCAACTTTTTCCTCAATTATCGATTCCTTGATCGTTTTAAGATCTGGAGGACCTTGATGGACATCCTCTACTTGTTCTTCCATCTCGCTGGCTATTGTCGCGACAATGTCAGATATTTCGGGCACAGGATTTACTTCCTATTTTGCAGGCTCACTGAATTGTATCGGTGCAGCGACCTTGGGTACCCATACCCTCTTCTTCTTTGAAGATGATGTCTCAGGATGGAAGGTCTTAGTAGAGACATCGGTATGTCGAGGGAAGGTACGCTCCCCGTGGTGTAGACCGGCTACAGTGTCAGGTAATCGTCTTGTCTTTCTTTCCGTGATAGCAAGAATGACTTGTAAACTTCTTGGACTCAGTCTTGACTTAATCAGCCGGCGACCTCCGGTCCTGATGGTGGTATGGTCGGTGGTGACCATGGCAGTATCAACTCGGTTTCCCAAACGGAGCCAGACGAGACCACGAGTAGGTGACTTTATAGTCGACTTATGAGATTTTCTAGCAGACTTAACATCCTTCAAAATTTCATTTTTCATATGAGGGGAAATTGCATGCCCCACTCGTTTAAGTAATTCATTAACAGAACATCCTTCTTTTGTAGCAAGCCTTCTGAAGACTACACTAACTCGGGTGATGGGAATAAATTTCTTTCCCTCCTCACCATGTCGATGAAGTGATGGTAATGCGGCAGCAATCTTCCGGATACTCTCATATCCATCAGTATCTGTCAGAGGATGAAATCTACTCCCTTGTAGGAGTGGATAAATTTCTGGTAGTACCACCTCAACTTGATGAGGCTCCTCCTCAATGGGTGTGTTTTTAGGAGTCTGGGCTTTGATGGCCCTCCGAACTCTTCTATTGTGGTTCCTCCTTTGAGTTTGGGTCAGTGGTACAGTCCTTGAGCTTGACCTGATTTCAAACACGGGTGGTGGGAAAGTTAATCCCTCTGTCGGATCTTCGACAATCATCACTTCCTTCCTCTTAGCAGCAGCGGGGATAGCAGGTTTGGTGGGTGTCGTGACAGTAGCAGTATTAGCCTTCTTGCAGGTAGGGAAGTCTTGAAGGCAGTTCAAACTGAATTCTACAGACGGCTCTTGCACTTCCGGAGTAGCGATCTTCATTACCATGAAGGGGATTTCCCAAGGATAACCTCAAGGTCTTCAAATTAAGCTCCGAACTTGATGGTGGGAGTGACGTTACAGGCGCAGCACAATGAAATCCCATCGCCACATAAAAATTTACAGGTAATTTTGTTCAAAAATGTGTAAAATTTAATTAATATTTCAAAGTGCGCGCAACAAAACACAATCTAGTTTAATTTGTGAAGTAGCAAATCAAATTTGGAAGGGAGATGTGAAAAATTTTAGGACTCTGTGCAGGACCCAATTCATGACAGAAAATGCCCAGGTGGAAGTAATCCACAGACACACCTATTAGGGGTCCGACCCCACATAAAAAGTTAAAGAGTCCTTAATGGCCTTCTGAACCCCTCTGTTTAAAGATGGTTGAACAGCTAGTCCTGAAGTCCAAGGAGTTAGTTGTACTTTCCCAAGATAGAAATGAGTAAAGTATGCTAACGGAAGAAGGGTAATCTGGTCCAAGAGGGACATGGAGATATTACAAATATGTGAAGATAATATTTCTTGATTTGTATGGAGAGAAAAGTTTGTCCCCAGCGGAGTCGCCAGAAGCTGTCAGAGTTATTTTGGGTTGGTTTGTGCGGAGTGTCCGTAAGAAGCTGTCGGCCACCAGAATCGAAATCCCATCGCCCGCTTCGGAAGGATGTTGAAGTATGAAATCAAACTGACCCCATATTTTTCATAGTTTAAAATGAAAGAGCATTATACCTCAAATCCTGTATCTATCTCGAAGGATAAACACAAGACTTGAGGATGAGGCTCGATCAAATAAATAAAGGAAAGTATGACGTCCGTTTGGTCTGCGAAACTTTTGTATTTGCCGACAAGTTCTCTTATTTAATATAAAGGATTAAATAGGTTTTATATTAAGTTGGGTTCGGAGATTCTTCCTATAAGGGCAAGCCCCTATAGTTAATTACATCCTAAATGACCAAAATCACTTAAGAAGACTCTCAATAAAAATCAGGAAATATTATCTTCAAGGAATTTCAAAGGGTAGGACCCTTCAACGAAATCGGACATAGAGGTGTGAAAGGGAATTGGTTCAAATTTGAAACATATTATTGTTGAATCCAAAGAAAGAAGAACTAGGGGATGTCATGGATACAGAGGAGAACCCCGGTGACTTCCCAAGTTATCTTAATGTTTGGCTTCAGTTTTGAGGAGAAGTATTTGGCTGTTTCATCCTGCCAATTTTATTAGTTAGGGCTTACATTCGTGTGAAATAATCACACAAATAGCTTGAAAGATGTGAGGATTTAGGTCATGACAAATGACAACCTCAAGATCCTAAGATGAGTTATGGCTTATATTGTCTAGCTGGGCTATGCAAAGGCCTAAAGATAAGGTGAAGATTTACGTTGCATAAGCAAGCAACCTCAAAGTTCTATGGCTTTATTGTTTAAGTCTAAGGAAGATTGGTTTAGCTAGGGAAGACAGGTTTTGCTGTTGAAGGTGGCTGTGCTGCCCACCATGCTAGCTCCAAGCTCCTTGTCGTAACAAGTTTGAGTTATCTAGTGGTCATGTTATAAAATCGAATCAGTTGGCCCTATGGTTGAAGTTCTTTAAATTTTATGAGGGCATATTAGAGTTGATTAGAGCGACACCGGTCAGGATCCAACGGTTCCCTCGTTCCAGCATCACTATTTTCTTTTAGATTCACTTAGTCCAAATGAACTTACTAATCCCAACTTAATGTGTTCCATAATTTCATTTAAACCGTGGGGAGCCTCGTTAGCAAGCGTTAGTTACCTCCTCCGAGGGATTCCCGATCATCGGATAGAGACATCTTAATTTAGTTGAAGTTGTGGTTTTGTGTGATGTTTGTGATTAAATTTTGAGTTGTTTTATATTTTGAATGTTGTGGTGGTGAATTTTATCTCGGTTGATTTTAGTTTTGGTTATGGTTATGTGGCTATCCTGATGGTTCTAGTTTTCATGCAGGGTGACATCGTTGTTTAGCATGCAAATTTGCAGGTATAAAAGTACAGTATGAAAGTACAAGAAGGACAATGCTGAAAACTGTAAAAGTGTACCTAACGAGTCTTCTCGTTCCATCACCTGAAACTTAAAATGCATGTTAAGGTAGTTTATGAAGAGCAGGAAAGGTAAAATTTTAGTCATTTTCCTAACCCTATGTCATATCTTGGTGAGTCCTTAAAAGCTTAATTAAGGATGATTTCATTGAGCGAAGAATATTAAGTTTGATAGGCCACTGAGGTTTCCAACAAGTTAGGAGGGGGAAGCAGGTATATGCCTCCCTCTCACCAACTGGTGAAAAGTATCGAGTCCATTTAAAATTATTATGTTGCTTAATGGTTCATCCTGTAAATACCCTTATTACTCAGTGAACTCTGATGTCTCAATTATCCCTAAGAGTAGGGTAATTATCACTTATCATTTAATTTGAAAATTATGTGGGTGAAGACCCTTAAAGGGGAAGTTAGTGTAATTTGAACACTTGACCAATTTTTTAATCCTAATTGGGCTTATTTGATTTAGTTATGTTTATTTCTCTAATCCTCATTTAGTCAATTTTGATTTGGCTTAAGTCACCATTAAGCCCTTAAGTCCTAAGTGAATGTCTTAATTAGTTTTGAAAAGGTTAAACTTCAGGTGGTCATGATTCATGATTTGGATTTTATTTGAAAATCGAGATAGGTGTATTAAATTGATTAATTATTGACTTCAAAAGTCATACCCCTAAGTCCAGGATCATTCTTCCAAATTTTAATAATTTAGAAATTTATTAATCTTAATTAAGAAAGTGAGATTGGTTTCTACCAAATAAAACCCTTGTGTTTCAAGCATCAAATAAATTGATTAAGATCAGAGTTACCCATTCCCCTCCTTGACTTAAGCCTAAATTTTAATTAAGGCTAAATTTTCAAAATTACACATTTGCCCCTAAGGCTCTAACACTTCATAGTTTGTTAAATTTAATTCAAATGACTTTGAAATTTTTATCTTACCTCATTCATGGGTCAGATGAGACATTAAAGGAGAAAATGTGATTTTTCAAAATTTAATTTAATTTATGTAATTATTTTCATGCAAAAATAGGATTTCTCAAAGAAAATTCCTAATTTGACCAAGGAAAATCCTAATCCCTTGAAATGTTTACTAAAGGTAGACCTAGACTACGTAAGCCTTTGGATCAAATTTTGTAAATTTTTTGAATTTTCTGTGATTTATTAGATTTATTTCAATTTCTCGGTTATTTAATAAAAATAAAATATTTTTGGTGGTAAAAATTAAGTTTTGTATTTTTAAAAAATCTCTCTAAAGTCAGAGAACCCAAAGGAGCAAATTATATATTTTTTTGATTTTTTTTATTTACTGGAATTATTTTAGTTAAAAACTCATTTTTAGCCTTTAAAGATTATTTTTAAGTTTTGAAATTAAATATCTTTATTTAGAAAATTAGGAAAAATATTCTCATTGTTCCCAAGTGATCAGGAAGCAATTTAGAACATTTCCATGAGTTTTATTATTTTTGTGATTTTTATCGATTTTTTATTATTTAAATATTTAAAATAGGCTAAAAATCAAGTTTTTATTTTAAATATCATTTTATTTTTAAAAAATACCCCTGATCACAAAGAACTCAAAAAATAAAGTTTCATAATCTTTTGAGTTTTATTTTTATTTTTAAAAATCATTTAAGTGTCAAAAGTAGTATTTATCTTTAAAAATCAACTTAAGTTTTCAAATGAACTCAAAATATTTTGAAATTTTTATGATGAGTTCTTTGGATCATTAATCACAGTGGAGATCAAAAATCAATTCATTTAAATGTTTATATTTTCCAAAATTAATTAGCTTATTGATTTATTATTTGTGAAATTTAAGTGCATTTTAAATGACTTGACCTATGAAATTATTTCCAAAGGTTTCTCTAGTCATGGTGGACTTTCCAAAATTTTCTTAGGATTTTATAATCAATATGCTAATTTCCATGATTATTTTAAAGGAATAATGTGGAAGATCTTGAAAAATATGGATCTCTATATAGAAACCTCCTCTGACTTTGGAAAAATCAGAGGATATCCCCCTTCATAGAGGCTACAACATGCCAAAATTTCAAGCCAAGGTGATGTGTCAATATGCATGGAGAATCAAATGATCTCAAACAATGTTTAACTAATTAAAAATAAAACATGNAACCTCCTCTGACTTTGGAAAAATCAGAGGATATCCCCCTTCATAGAGGCTACAACATGCCAAAATTTCAAGCCAAGGTGATGTGCCAATATGCATGGAGAATTAAATGATCTCAAACAATGTTTAACTAATTAAAAATAAAACATGAATCAAATGACTTGGAATTTATTCCACATTGTTCTCCTCTATTTACTGAGTAAGAGGGTATTTTTATTTTATTTTTGTTATTTTTCTACACAAAGTTATGAATTTTCTAAGTTAAGGGTATTTAAATAAATAAAAAGAGCCCTATTTATCTATTTAAACCATGTGTGTTGACTAGATCTTAGGCAGCTCCGAAGGCATGCGTGGCGCGCTCTGGTTGGACGACGCCGTCCACATAGCTTGCTTACTCAGCCCGCTGTTCATGTCCCAAAGCTCTATCTGGCTCGATCTCCCCCGTCCATTTGATACACGCTTGATCGAACGGCTCCCCTTCATCGTCCCCGATAGAATGATCTCGTGCCCGTCCACACTAAAACCTTAAGATCTCAGCCTAGACTCAACCAAATCACTTCAGGTTTGATCTTATGGACTCATCTAAGTGAGACAAACACATCCATACTGTTGATATACCATGAAATAAAGCCTAAGTAAAAGGAGAATCAAAATAAGCTCGGGAGGAGGAGAAGTTTTTTGCCTTTGCTCTAAGAAAAGAGGCTTCAATCAGAGGTGCTCGACACATTCGTTGGGGTCCAAGGAGGCTAGGGATTGAGTCTCTGGTCTTGGTGTAAGGCCTAGGTATGAATTCAACCAAGCTCGATTTCAGGTGTTGGTCTAGGGCTATAGTAGAGGCTCTGTGAAAGGAGGATTTGATGGGGCTTTAGCTTCTTTCACTCTTGTGAAGGTGTAGGTGAAGTTAATTTGTGTTTGATGGAAAGTAGAGGTGTATTGGGTTCTGTCCTGGTTTCCGGCAAGGTTTCAAGCTCAAAATTGAGCTCCGGCAATGGGAATGGGTGAGGGAAAATGGTTGGAATGCACTGAGGGTTTAGTTTGGTCATATAAAAGATTTAATTTGAGTTTAGGATTGTAATTGGGGTCAATTAAGATCAAATTGATGGACATTTGAGTTAGATTTGGGGAAATTTGGGTCTTTAAAGGGCAATTTCGGGGTTTTGGTTAAAGATGGTCAAATTGGCCAAATTGAGTCATGTGGTAGTTGAGAGAAATGAAATTGAAAATATTTGGAATTTATTGAGATTTTCTGGGAATGTTTGGAATTTTTGGAACTTTGGGTCCAAGAGGGGTATTTTGGTAATTTGAGGGTGTTTTAGGGGTAAAAGGCCAAGATGGGTATTTTGGTTGAGTTGAGGTACCAATCATCACCAAAAAGCCATGGACCAATGGAAACCCCATTTTGGGTCCTCTACACAGTGGTCTTAGCTAAACCATAGCCCTAGGGCTAGTAGGTTTAGGGGACCATCAACATGAGTATCCCAAAAGATCAAGGGATCTTGGCTAGAAATTTCAGTTCAGGGTTGTGAGTGAATGTGGGTGTAGATAGGTGCCTTAGCTCCAAACCAACACCAAAGGTCTACCCTAAGGTCCAGCAATCCTAAGGGTGACTCATCTTGAGTTTCCCCCACAGTGACCCCACCTACTAAGTGCTAGAGGTTGAGAGCAATATGTGGAACATCAAGTTGAGTGTAGAAGAGTTTGAAATTTCTAATGGTGAGAGTTCCACTTCTAGTTTTCTAAGAATAGTCAATAGGAAAATCCTATGGCTAGACCCTAGGCTACTAAAAGGGAAAAACTAAACCTCAACCAAAATTGAGGTCAACATATGCTTTAATTGAAAAAATGGCTACCAATAATTTTTAATGGCTTTCTGAGAGGGTGAATTCTAAGAAAGTAGCCAATGTTCATGAAACTGATGCATTTACGATGTTAGCAAATTAAGTTGCTGCAATTTCAAGGAAGTTAAACCAATTTGGAATGAATTTTCTCAACCAATTTCCTTGATTGAAGAGAATTCATTAGGCCAAATGGTAGATTCTCAAGCATCATTAGAAACTTTGAATGCCATAAATAAGACCAGAATAAAGAGTAAGTAAAAGTCATTCAACTTAGAAGTGGAAGAGAGTTGGAAGGTAGGGTTCAAAAAGAAATTGAAGTAGAGAGATAATAAGTTGATAGTTCAAAAGAGGACGCACCTATTTCTCTGATGAAAATTGATTTGGAAAAACCACCACCTCCATTTCCTTAGAGAGTTTGTCAACAGAAGTTGGATAAACAATTTTCAAATTTCTGGAAATATTTAAGAAGCTTAAAATTCAAAGGAACTCCAAGAGTTTGGTGAAGGACTTGAGATAAGTTTTTATCTTTTTTTTTAGACTACTTTTGGTTTTAATTAAGACTTATTGTTGGTTTAACAATAATTTCTACTTTTAAACTAAAGTATGATTTTGTTTTCTCCATGGATTCAGAGTAATTTTCTTTATCTTTCTTCTTACAATGATAAGTAATTAAATGTTGGATGGAAGTTGTGGACAGTATTGATTTTTAATGTTAGAAGAAGTTGTGATTATTTAAATCCATGTACTTCATTTACTTCTTGATTTGTCCAATTCAGATGTTAAAATTTATTGTGAGAACATGTAAGAAATGAGCTGGTATTGTCTCAGTGAATAATTGGAAAGAATCACATGAGGTTGTATGAATGAGAATGTAATTCATATGATTGAGTGCAAATAAATAGGAAAATATTCATTGAAGGGTGTAGAGTTAGAGGACTTTAAAGTTACAGGTTAAAACCCCTAACTAGGTTTATTGTTTTAAGTTCTAATACGAGATGTTAGCCCCCAGGTGGAGGGAATTGAAGGAACTCTAGAGTGAGAGCTAGTATCTTCCCTGCCTAGCCGATCTTCAGAACTATTCAAACTTTAAATTAGTCAATGTTCTTTATAGCATCTCTAGAAAGAGTAAAGAATATTATTGCTCTTATTTGACACAACACAATATGCATACTTCCACAATAGAATTCCTATACTTATTACTGATTCATGATAAGGAGAAAGATATTTTCATATTTAGTGTTTTTCTTCTACAAAAACTCAAGTTATCTTTTTAAGTTTGTTATGTTTTTGTCAAAATATTAAAATTACCAAAAATATTTAAACTTTCTTTACTACGAAAAAGTCTTTATTTTAAATAATTTTCTTTTTAAAAATAAAAAGTTTTCCAAAAAGTGCATATTGCATATCTTCCTTGTGGGTTCAATATTCAGGTCTTAATAAAAAAGTCCTATATTACTTGATAATGATACGTATACTTACGTAGTATCCAAATATATATAAATTAAAAGTTAAATTCTTATTTTTCTTCAAGATCAAGTTTTTGGTGTTGTTGCAAAATAAGGAAATATAAGTGAAAAATATGATCAGAATTATTGTTATATTGTTGCATATAAGCAATTTCGGGATCACCCCTTTTCACCTACCATTTTCATAATGGCTTTTGATTATTTCTCCAGGCTTATCAACAATTTGTGTGAAACTCATCCTTACCTACACTATAATCATTAATCTAAGATTCAAGTAAGCCACTTAGCTTATGTTGATGATGCTATTACTGTTTCCGATGCCTCCATACTTTCTATCAAGGTTTTTATGAAATCCCTTAATCTTTTTTAGCAAACTTCTGGGCTTCAGTTTAATAAATCTAAATGTCAGTTACACTTTGGGAAATATGTTAGCACTGATCATTCCAACCGGGCCACCTCCTATACTGGTTACAATATGACACCTCTACCTCTTAATTACATTGGTGTTATCCTCCTTAGAGGTAGAAGGAAACAAACTCAACTTGATTTTGTGGTTGAGGAAATCAAAAATAGAATCATTGAGTGGAGAAATGTTTTTCTTTCCTTTGGGGGAAGGCTTACTCTTTTGCAAAGTGTTCATCATAGCATTCCTTTATATGCCATGAAAGTTCTTAACTTAAAGAAGAGCACTCAAAAATCTCTTAAGTATATTTTTAATAAATTCTTGTAGTCTGGGCCTGGAAAAACTAAGCCATGGTTGTCTTGGCATAAAATTTGTAAACCTTTATCAGCTGGGGGTTTGGGGTTTAAAAATCTGTATCAAATTGCTAAGATCAATATGTGTAAGCTGTGGTATAAATTTAGGGTTGGCTCTTCCCTTTGGGCTCAATTTATTCTCCTCAAATACTGCTCCCATGTGCCATGCTTTGGTTAATTGGAAGGTAGGGGATTCTAAAATTTGGAAATCTGTTATTAAGGTCAGATCCCTTTCCAATTGTTTCATTTATTAGGATATTGGACAGGGGAAGGTCTCTTTTTTGCATGAACAGTGGGGTCCCTCTATTTTTCAGAATGTTGCATCTCCTCTTAATGACAATCTATTAGTCTCTGATTTTTGGATTAATGGAAATTGGGACACTGACAAGCTTAAACTTTTGGTGGGAGAAGAGGCTGTTATTATTGTTACAAATCCTATTCTCCAAATAAGTTTTGGAAGTTTACCTGTACTGCCTCCATTTCAAAATTGTTGTATCACAATACGCATACCTTTCAAGATTGGAAATGGGGTTTACATATTTGGAATTCTTACACCTCTCCCTCTATCTCCTTTTTTTCTGTGGAGGTTTTTTTCAATCCTTACTCCCCCTTGATGATATCTTAAAGCTCAAAGGTTTAAGATTGGCCTCCAAGTGTTTCTTATGCAATTGTGATGAGGAAACTTACACACATCTGTTTTTCTCTTGCTCTTTTGCACATGCTGTTGGGAATGGTTGGCCAGTTCTTTAAGATTCACTGGTCCTTGTCTTCTTGGCTGGAAGACTTTTTGGATGCATGGAAATGTTCTCAGAGATATGATAAAAAGCTTGCCTACTTTCTTTTAGTTGTTCTATGGTTTTTATGGATTGTCAGGAATATTTACAAGCATAGCAGCTCCCCTCCTGCTCCTGCTCTCACTGTTTCTCATATTCTATCTTACTATTTTAAAGTTATCAAGTCATTGGCTAAAAACAAGTGCAGTATCACTCAGGGTTGACGACCTCTTCTTGTGAGATGACAACCCCCTTCTCACACTTGGATCAAGGCTAACGTAAATGGGAGTTGGACTCCTAATAGTGCTAGCACGGGGCAGGGGAGTTTCAGAAGCAATAATGAGAGATTGTTATGTTTCTTTGCAACACCTGTTAACTCTGATGATCCCACGGAAACTGAATGTTGGGAAGCTCTTTTTACTATTCAAATTGCTATTGTGTTTAAAATTCCTAAGCTTGTTATTGAAACCAACTCTAAGATTGTGTATGACATGCTTAGAAAGGATAATACACCATTTTGGAACTTATTTCATATATGCAATCGTATTTTGCGCCTTATAACCTCTAATCAGATTCATGTGCTTTTCTCTTTTATTCACAGAGAAGGCAATGTCCCTGCTGACTGGTTAGCAAAAAAAGGTAGTGATGAGATTCTTATTGGTTTAGACCTTCTTTGCCTCTAAAGAGGCTTTTATTTGGAGATAACCTCAATCTTCCTTATATCAGATGTTGATGTTGTACTATTTTTTTTTTGTTTTCTTTTATGTGCTGGTCTCCTTACTGTTTCTCTGATGATTTCACTTTGGAACCAATTGTTTTCATTCCTTTATTATTTTGCTACTATCACCATTTCTTTTTGGTGCCTTCCTTTTGTTAGGCAACATATGTTTTACATTTTTCTGGATTTTGAGGTACCCAGGAAGTTTTGCTGCTCGGTTGTCGGAAGGACATATGCTCTCATTACCAATTCTCGGCTGCCTCCTTTTCTCAGTACCTACATGCAGGTTGCTTTTGGACTCTACTAAGAGATGGGCTAACTTCTGTTATTTGGCTTCAAGGTTGTGTGCTACGCCCCTCACTGAACCTGTTTTGCTTCTTTTTGGATTTGTGCTTTCTCTTGAAGATATGGTTTCTTTTAGGTTTACATGTGTTTTGGGTATACTTTTCCTTTGGTATACAATTTTTTTGGTATACATGTACTTTTGAGTTTTTTTTTCTTTGTTTTTTCTTTGTTGTGCGAAGTTGTAGTATGAATAGTGGAACCCCTAGGACTTTAATGTATTTTTGCTTTTAGATGGGGCACCACTGCCCCTCCTAATGCTTGCAACATTTTTCAATACTAATACGTAAGGAGCAATGAGGTGCTCTTTCATTAAAAAAAAAATATATATTACATCACAAAAAACCTCTAAAAAATTTTAAAATTCTGATTTAATTCACGTCGTGTCATCTGAATTTACAGACCGATTCTAATAAAATCTGGCCGTGCACAATAAAATGAGGCGATTTATTACATGCGCGGAGGAAATCCCTCGCAGCCCGGTCTAGGATGGCCTCTCCGTCTTCCTCCGTCAGTTCTACGCCGGCGCCGTCCGCAGCGAAAAAGAGCTTTCTTCGTCGCATTTTACCCGCCCTCCTTGTTGCTAATGTTGCCGTCGGAGGTCTCGCTTTTTTCCTATATGTTGTCCTGATCTGCAGTGAATCAAGTGTGAATTATTCACTTTTTTTCTTTCGATCGCCACAGTTTCCTGTTAGGTCCAATGTTGATTTTTTTTTTTCGTTTTTGTTTTTGAATTTTTTGTTGTTTTTACTCTTCTTTATGACTTTTTTTTTTATTTTGTAATCCATTTAAAGTATTCAAGATTCCTAGTAGGTTTCTGGGCATAGTAATCGGTTCTGAATGAAATTCTCCGTGTCAGCTTACAATTTTTTTAATTCGTAATTAATTTGAGTCGAGTTGCAATAAGGCTAAGTATGAGAGCTGACAACTCTTAAACGTTTTTGCTTGCTATTCTCTCCTTATCATATGGTGCTTCTTTTATTTCGGCTAAGAAAACTATTATTGTTCAAAACTGTTGCTATTCCTTTGTTATGGACGTCACAAAACAATGAAATTAACAGCTGCCCATTACTCTTTCGCAGCTAAAGATGGTCACTTTGTTGACAAGCCCTTTTATCAGTATCGACAGTTTAATTGAAAATTGAAATTAGCTTTTATTTCTCGTGCTAATTATTCCTTGGGTATCTCTTGAGAAGGAAACTCATTATAGGTGCTAATGTCTTACATGTAAACACTAAGATAATGAGAATGCAAAGTTTTGGTTGGGTGGTTGACCTTGAACACATATGTTTTTGTTGACTTAATATTTTTGGTTGATCATGAATAGTTTTTACAGGATGAACAACTAAATTTCAGTAGCCCGTTCATGGAACATGATCTTTTCTTTTTTAAATTTACTGATAGTGACTTATTCATGTTTATTATAGGGAATATAATCTCAAACCTAACAATTTTGGCCCATTTCAAGCCATTTAGGCATCCATAGATTTGATGTGCACAACAGAACTTGTCTTTCGATTGATCATGCTTTTTTTAGCTTATTTGGGTTCCGATCAGATTAAAAAAAATTAAATTTGGCTTTGGTTCTATCATTTTTAGCTGCCTTAAGCTCTTTAATTCATATAAAGATTTCACTTGATAGGATAGAGATTTTTACAATCCCAAAGGCCACATCGACCATGGTGAAGTTTGACATATGTTGGCCAATCAAATACTCATAGTTATAGATCAATAACTTCACTTTGTTATTTATCATGTGCAACATGAACATCATGGATGGACCACCACAACAACTTTGGTGATGAGAGGCATGCAGGCCACAAGGGTAAAATCATTGCTAATTCAGATATGATTTGTGTAAGCATCTTATTATGTTGTTTTCCTCTCTCCACATCTAACTCAATCCTTGTCTCCTATTCTTAAGTACCAATATGAATTGATGCCTTTTCCACTACAATCTCCATTCCCCATCAATGGTTTAGTAGGTGCCATGCTAGATTTTGATGATGCTTCTTTATTCCATAAGCTTTTTATTTAATTATAATCGAAGGGAGACAGCTTGAAGCTTAGAGAGAAAAAAAATTTGTTGGCCAAGTGCAAAACTTTTAGACTACCTGTGCATATATCCATGCAATATGGCATGTAGCTGAGCGCTTTTCTGATCAATGGAGAGCTACTAAGAACATCCGATAGTGGGAATAGAGTTCCCTCAGCATAACTTGATGAAGAAAACTCATACAATTTTGTTTTACTAGATGTTTTTGCTAATTGTCTTTTGACAATTCTTAATTCAGATCACAAAAAAATTTATCATGTAAAATATTCATATTGACCTTCTTAAATATTCATTTATAATTTTACGAAAATATTTAAAGTTATTTAATATTTTGAGCAAAAATTTCCAAAATATTCAATTTGTTTTTTTTTCCCAAGAGATAGAAAGGGAGAAATTAATTAGGAGTTATCATGTTGTTTGATCTCCATATCCATGCTTATAAAAGTGTCAATATGGGAAAAAATGTGATTTTAATATAGTTTATTGAATTCATTTTCCTTATGTCTCTTTTTCTGGAAAAAAATACAAATGCAGTGCTCCTATTTTTGTAGGATTTAAATTTCTAATACAGAGCTCTACCATTTTTATATTTTAGTCACACTATTTGATGAATCGTGGCTATTGCCATTCTAACTAAAGTTTTAATTACACTATTTGTAATTCAATTTATCATAAATTTGTGAAGAGATTTATATAAAGAGAACTCAAGACTTTCTCATATACATATTTAACACCTAGACATCAATATTTAGATAATATATTTCTTTTTTTAACTCTGTTAACTGAGATCTATCATGACTTCATTTCCCCTATACCAGTGTCCTCGATTTCTCGCCCTAGATAGCTCCATCAGGATTTACATGCTGCTCTAGCGAGCTCCATTGTGACTTTTGTATGCTTCTTCAATCAATTTCGTGTGTTGAAGGCAATGAGATTGAAGACTCGCAAAGACATTAATGGCTATGGTATTGATGACGTGCAAACACCAGGACATGCTTGACGAGATTTGAACAGCATTTGTGGTTGACGGTGTTTGTTGATATTTAAAATTTTAAGTGTTATGTGTTTATATACTGAATTTAAAAGTTTTGAGTGGAATGTGTATAACTTCCCTTGTTTTATGGCGTGGTACATAGTTTTTGTGTATCCATATTTGCCACTACTTATAAGATGTTGCTAATTGGCAAGGATGTGAAGTCATAATAGAATTTACAAGGAGTCCACTAATGGCATCACATAGAGAGTCTCTTATTACTGCTTAGACTCATTCTCGTTACACATTCCCATTTGGTTATCAAAACTTTATAAGCACAAAATCTATTTTGTGCGTGTGTGTGTGTATGTGTGTGTACTAAAAGGGAAAAATATAAAATTTTTAACTCATATAATTTGTCAGTAAAGGACTTCAATGAATAAAGACTTGCAATTTATTGACATGACTTAGGTTGAGATTTTATCACTTCAACTTATTTTCTACGAGGGGTCATGATGCTTCATAATATGTTCATCATGAGCTGCCTTTTAAGTAAATGGTTTTGGACAATGGTTTCTTTTAGTTCTCTTCTCTAGATCATTATAGGATTTTTAATATTTATGTGTGACCAGGTCATGAGCAGGAGTGCACTTTTTCTTTAAACATGTAAGATTTATAATCACACGATATTTTTTGCTTTCAAAGTACATGAATCACTTGTTTTTAAGGAGCTTATAATAAACGATACGTGATGCCGAATTTATATGTTACTAAAATAAGAAATAAAGCGGAAGCTTTTTTGTAGGTGCAATTGTTTCACAAATTGAAAATCCTATAAAGGGGTAAAATTCTCCTAGGCACGTGCAATTGTTTCACAAATTGAACCAATTGAAAACAAAATCTAATGTCAAGAAACTCAAACTTAACAAACTTTTTTTTGCTAAAATTGATTGCAAGTGAACTGAAATGTAATTTGGTAATTGTTTCGGTTTTGAACAAAGCACTAGTTAGTTTAGGATCTAAATTATAAAATAAACCAAAGTAGATTCTTCTGTAGGCCTTGTGGATTACTTGCTATGGCTGGATAAGCATTACTAAGTTTCTTTCTAAATTATCATCTGTCCTGAATTATGCATTAATCTCGAGAAACCAAATAACAAATTGAGGCGGCACATAAGAAATTCTAATCACATGTGTATTCTTCCAACTGTATAAAGATCAAACTGAGAATTTTATACCAAACTTTCAGCTCTTAGAAATGTCAGTTTCTGATAAAAGAAGAAAAGTTCAAGGTTATGTTGAGCTAGTTGGTGAGCTTATCAACCATAAGGTTCGTCTCAGTATGACATTTCTATGGAACAACTAATTTACTAGTATTTAGAGATTGACATTGAGAATTTGGTACAACATTCAACCCACACAAATGTCAAGATCTAAAATGAAATGAAGAAATAGAAAGGGAAATTCACATGAGAAGTTGACCGTTATTTTGAATTACGTCATCCCACAAAATTTTAAGCTTTGATGAGGAAATACTAGGGGAAGAGAATTCAAAGCTAAGCATGTTGGGATAGTGTCGAGCTTCTCAACCAAACTGTTGCCCATAAAATTAATGTTCAGATCTCAAAATTTTCTAATTAAGTTCACAGAATAAGTTGAAAAATAAAAAAAACCTTGGTTTGCTTTGGAAATGGAGACGGACAAGATAAGCAATGGGTTAACAAAATCTTCCAAGAGGATTGAGATCATGAAGATATAAATTTTAGGGCTAGGCTGAGTGTCTGTAGTGTTCATCTGCATAAGAGAAATTGAAATTTTGAATTGCTGAGGTCAAGCACGTCTAAAATATTAGTTTTGCTAGTCACGACCTTCCAATCTCCCTTCCCCATTTTTTCCCTTTGACAAAGCCTGTCGCTACTTAGATTTCGCCCATACACGAAAGTGGCAACCTTGAGTCCAGAATGGGATCTAAATTGAGCATGCCAAGAGCAATAAGTTTAATGCAGTGATCCTAAATTCTATTTGATGATGAACTGGTCCCCATCTCTATTTTTTGGTTAATTCAGTTTGAGGAGCAAAATCAAAGCAAACAAATTGAAAATTGATATAACTAAAAATTTGAATTTTTTTTGTTTTTAATTGAATCAAAGCAACCAAATGAGTTTGATTTCATTGATGTTTCGATTTTGATCAAATAATGCACAAGCCTAAATGTGCATATAATTAATATGTATATGTGCACACATGCACGCATATATATATAATCACGCTCTCGTACACACACACATATATGCTGATTATTTCCAACTCAACTTGAGCTTGAATCTTGTCAAAATTGAAACCTTTGATTCTTTAGTTGACTTGCCTGAATTTGACCCTATACTACCTTTATCCATGGAAGTTGGAAAGGAACACAAGCTATCTCACCTTAGCTTGCTGTGGTAGCATAGTTATAAATTGGTTTATATCAAGGTTATCAGACAATGAAAATTGTTTTGAGGACTTTGTTGATAAATTAAGCTAATATTTTTTATATATTATCCATAGCTTGCTATTTATAAATTATTTAGTTTGCTCATTCTTATTTATGATAATTTACAAATCCATGTGTCAGAACAGTACATCTGACACGTGAGCAATTTAGTCTAACCATTATTACCGGAGCTACTTTATCCATATACCCGACAACAAATTTTTAATTTTGAGCAAAAGCATTCATGTTGAAAAAAATTTGATGAGAAATCTTTTTATTTTTTTATGATTAATAATTTTGTGGTATGGAAGACATTTGCATTTCAAAATTTTTCATTTCTAATTTCTTCTAGAAATCATAATTTGATTGTTTTTCAATTCAACTATGATTTAGAATCTAGAAAATCGATTAAAAATATGGAAATGGAAATTAAATTGATTAAATATGAAGCTAGCTGAATTAAATAGGTTATGCCTTCAATTTCAAGAAAGTTAAAAATAGTGGTTTGGACTAGTTTATTTTGATTTAAAATCATTTTTTTTAAAATTTCTTAAAATTTTTTGGGGCTATTTGGTTTTTTGAAAAAGGAATGCATTGTAAACGTAATTTATTGTATTTGGAATACTTTGGATTTGTTTAGTATAATGTAAAATAAATGTATGACTATGACTTTATATTTTCTTTTTTGGTTTGAACCAAAAATAAAATCAATATATGATCTCTCATTAACGGCAGCAGTCGATGTTGGCAAGTTGCCGGTCGTGGGCGACTGACATGAATACTTTATTCAAAGCATTGTATTTGAAATTCACAAACACTAGGAAATCTTTTAATCTTATATTATGACAAAAAAGTGAAATAATATTATATTTTAATCTTTTAATCTTGAGGCTTTAATTATTCTTCAGATTAAATAGGTGAGTAATGAAAAAATGTTTTCCTGTCCATCCAAATGTTTTTATTTATATTGTTTAGGAAAGAAAATGAGGTCTGAAGATCATCCTACTATTGATTTTCAATTATGCTATCCTTCACTTGTGGAAGTAACAAGATAACAAATGAAGTGGTGTTTTGATTTTCAATTAAGAAGAGGTGCATGGGTTTGCTAGATAGAATACCTAAATTTTTTTAGTAGCTTTTGATGTAAGCAATAAAAGGGCTCTAATAAATAAGATCTAGGTTCAGGGAAAACTCCATCATTTCAACCCGAACAGTTCTTTCTATGAGGCTTTGTGGTTTCCATCAACTGTTTATCTCAAGTGCTCTCTACATTTTTTCCCCTTTTCTACTGTGTTTTAGTTTACTTTTTGCCACGTTAGCTTCAACTCATTTTTACAATTATTCTACCCTTCACTTGTGGAAGTAACATGGTAACTAATGTTTTAGTTTAAAGTTTAAACATAATCAATCATTATTATTATTATTATTATTATTTTTAACACATAGTTGAAAACCAAATTAATTCCGTTTAGTTTCACATTTGTTCCTTTTCATTTAATTTCTATATTTTTATGATTAGTTTGGTTTGATTCTAAACTTTGTTCTGTTTTGAAGCAAATCAAACCTTGCTCATCCTAAACAAATTTAAAAACAAAATATCAGTTATATTTATAGAGGTTAGGGATAAGTGTTTTTTTTTGAAAAAAAATGATTATTCATAGAAAAATATGGTGATTTCGCTACAAACACTTTTTCATCCTAAATTTTTATCACTATCAGACAATTTTTTTTTAGTACTGGTGATTCTCCTAAATGAAACGTCTCTCAAATAGTGCCTTTGATACATGGATTTACTTTGTAATTTTTTATTAATATGCATGGAAAAATTGAGCAATTTTAAAACAATAGGCTTTGAATAACTTATGCAACTGTATGATTAGCTTATCAACAGCTTTGAGCATTTTTCATTGTCTAATGACCACAAGCTTGACGAAATTTAAACTATGCTACTGCATCACGTTAAGCTAACACTTCTTTGTATTCCTTTTCAACTTCCATAATAGTCGAACGCATCATGCTTGTTGGCAAAAATAATAATAGGTCATATTTGTTTTCTCTCTATCTCATGCAATGAATTACACAAATTTCTTGTTTATTTTATTTTAAGCTCGTCAATTGTAAAAGGTTTTTCTCCATTAAATGCCTTAATGATCAAATTGTTGTAAATTCCATGTCTGAAGAAGAACACACTCAGCTCATTATGATAAAGTTCATAAGTATCACATTATTTTTTTGCTTCAAGGAGAAATCTAAAAAAAAAATTCTACTTGAATTGATCCACTTCATAGACCCCTCACGATGAACACATTGAAAAACCAGTAACCCACTTATAAATGTATAGTAGAAAAACAGTTGGAAGTTTTTTTATCAATGATCTTTTCTTACAAATTATATATATAAGTATATTAAATTATTAATTTAATAGATACAGTGGCGCTGCTATATCACTCTGATATTTTCTTGTATGATTGCAAGTGATTTTCAACGAGATGCTATCTGTACCCACTTATAATTGTATAATAGAAAAACAGTTGGAGTTTATTTGTCAATGATCTTTGTTTACTATATATATATATATATATATATATATATATTATATCTGTGTGCGCGCGCGCACTAAATTATTATTTACAGCATTCTTATATTTTATTGTATGATTGCAAGAGCTTTTCAATGAGATGTTATCAGCGGTCCCTCGTGGCTTCTATTGTGACCTTGACACTCTTTTCCTTAGCATCATCCTCGTTGATATTGTGAAATTCCTCCTAATCAATCATGATTTTAAATGCAAAAAAAAAAAAAAAGCATCTCAAAATGCTCAAAATTAGGAGTTGGAAACATAGAAAAATCAAAGGATGAAAGCTTTGATTCTAACAAATTTATAATCGAAACAATTGCCTTGTTACAATGATTCCACAATACCAAGAACATCGAAATCGATGCATGTTTAGGCCCTTGATTGGCTTTCAGCTCATTCAAGTCATCAACCAATCCTCTTCTCTTTTCTTTGGTGCTTCATGTGTGACCCAGAGAAAGTCACTCACCTAACTGACTAATGAGCTGGTGAATAGGTCCCCTAACACCCTATCGCTGTTGAAAATTACAACTCAACATTGGATTGTGATGTCACTTGCAGGATTTCATATTGTTTGCTCCCTTATGTTTTTGTTTCTATAAGTTTTTGTGACCTCTATAGGTGATAAATTCATGGTTTGGCTACAAGTTTATACTGCCAAGGGAATCTTTTGCTAGAAAAATGGCAAATTATCATCGTTGTTTCTGTTTGTCCCATTTTTTATCTCAATATTTTTTGGAGTTACTGTGACTTTTAGAACTCTCTTTCACGATCTTTTTGTGATATTGGGCTGCCCTTGGAGAGGCGAATATTTTGATTCCTAGATCGCCGCAAACGCCAATAGTTTGATGTTGGATTTATGATTTTTTTTTCCATTGCTCCTATTTCAAGCAACTTTAGTGCTTGTACCTTGCCTAGCTAAATAGAGTGATCCCAAACCGTCCCTTAGGGCTTTGTTTGGGATCAATTTTATTTTTTATTTTTTTTTGTTTTTAAAAAATTATTTATTTAGTATGTTTTTTACTATTTTTTTATTTATTTAAAACAAAATACCATGTATTTGAAAACGCTCAAAATAACTGTTTAAACTTTTTATTATTTTTAAAAATAATCATACTTTAATCAAATAACCAAATATGTTTAAAAAAAAACGAAAACAAAAGTGATCCCAAATGGCCCCTTAGAAACTTTATTTATTGCAAATCACTAGTGCTTCTACTAAACAAGCCTTGAATGAAATTCTGTATATGATACTTTTTATGACACAAACCTATGCCCTGCTTTAATATTACTTCGCTCTTAGCATCTTACAAATATTTTGCATGCACCATATGTAGATGATGAATGATCTTTATTCATTTCTGATGATAGGCGGACTTTCAACTACAATGCATACTTCTGCTACATCTCACGTTTATGGATATGATTATGCTGTTATTTTCTTCTATGTGAATTCCATTCTACTGTTTTCTACTAATTTATATGCTGTAGTTATATGCCATGTAAGTTGCCAGACATTTTTTTTTCAATTGTGGTTGCAATTTCCTTATAGTTATCATCGTAATTGTATGGTTGCAGTTTATGTATTCAGAAGGGAAATTTACAGAAATACCACAATTCAGTTGCATTTACATATCTAACACCTAAAATTTGATATTTACATTATAACACTTTGGTATCATAAACTTATGCATGAAAAGGTTTACTCCACTTATAAAAAGTTAGTAAAAGTGGTATTTTTTGTGTGATATTAAAGATTAGAGTATCATGTATGGAAATGTGAAAGTTTAAATATGTAAATACATAAGAATTATGTGGTTATGTATGGAGGTGTCCCTATGCCATAAACAGTAGCCAGATTCAATTCCCGGGCCATCGTAAGAAAGGTTGAGTGATTGGAATGCCTCAACTGCAGCTCCGCAGTTATCTTAAATATACAGGACTTGCGTCCTTTCATTTAATATTCTTCTCATATGCAGTTTATGTACTTCTACGGACTTCAAAGAAAGAAGAAAATCAGAATGATCAGAAGAATGGGGAAGTTGCATCTGCTCCAGCTGCCACTGCAATTGTTACAGTTTCTGAGCAGACAAAACCTGAAAGTGCTGTACCCATAAAAGTCCTCCCTCCCATTCCTGAGCAGGAGCAACGGGAGCTCTTCAAGTGGGTATTGGAAGAGAAGAGGAAAGTAAAGCCTCAAAATGCATCAGAAAAAAAGAAAATAGACGAAGAAAAAGCTCTTCTCAAGGAGTACATCCGAGCTAAATCCATCCCAGGCTTGTGAGTTTGAATAAGTTTTTCCATTAGATTTATGTGTTATTGTATTTTTTTGCTTGGAATTTTGAGTCATCTGGTCTTAATGTACACTCATGTAATGCATTTGTTAAAAAGTCTTTTTTCTCATCAGGAAAACATTGTTTGCTTTTAATCATGGAGTATGATTTTAACATTTACTGCTAGTTTCATTTTGGTAATTTTTATAGTCTTTCTTCTCGATATCCTTATATTACGCTTTCTACACTTATTATTAAAACTATATATATATACATATATATATATATATATATATATATATATATATATATATATATATATATATATATATATATATATATATATATATNTGTGTGCATGCCTTGGCCTGTGTGTTGGCGGGGTTCTCTGTAAGTCGTCCCCTCAGGTCAAAGGTTCGAATCCTCGTGGCGCGGCGGTCCTCGAATATTAGCACATAGCGCGGGCTTCTCAACATATGGCTTAGCACATAAAGAATCAGTATTTGGGTTTCTGTCAAATACCAATGGTCTCTGTCAAATACCCATTCTTTTTAATATATATATATATATGTATATTCGCCCGTATTGAATGTTGCCCAAAGTGTATTTCATTGCATTGCTTCTAGCTTAAAATGCAACGCAATGACAGTCTAAGAGTAAGCCTTCCTAGCAAATGCAAAGCATGTTGCCTTTGACTACCTTTTGGCTCAAAGCTACACCTGTGCTGATGGCTGTTGGGTGATGCTTACCAAAGAAGAAACCACTATGAACAAACCGAGTTCAAGCGCTTATAATGAACACCTATTATCGTTTGAACTTTATGGCATCGGTTTTCATTAAGATTTTGTTGTGTGAATATTTGGTGTGGGGCACATTTCACATAATTTTTCTTGTTAATATACATATCTAACATCAAAATTTTTAAATTTTTATGTTAACACTGTAATATAGGAATTATATCCAATCCTGTGCATCAAAAGATAATTTCTACTTAAAAGAACTTAATATTTATGTTCTTATATATACATATATGTGTGTACATACATACATACATACATACACATACGTACATTATATATATATATATATATATATATATATATATATATATATATATATATTTTGCTGAATTCAAATCTGTCCATTGGGCTGTGCTAAAAAAATTGAGCCAGGTTTCTGAAGAAAAAGATACACAAAGAGAGTTTGCCCCGTCACGAGACAAAAGAGAGGTGGTCCCTTTTATTCCACTAAAGTGAGGGTTAAAAGCGAGGGAGAATAGAGGTAGCCGACTGAGTGGCTAACCCGATGGTTGCCTGCTCGTGGTTCGTCTTCGACTGTGGATCCTTCATGCTTGAAAAGACCTATATATATATATATATATATATATATATATATATATATATATATATATATATATATATATATATATATATATATATATATATATATATAT
>NEWO01000687.1:296447-343474 GCA_003013225.1 Phalaenopsis aphrodite | reverse complement strand
GTCCTTCCGAAGCGGGCAACGAGATTTCAATTTCGATGACCGACAGCTTCTTACGGGCAAACTCCACACCAAAAATAGTGCCGACAGCTCCTTATAGAGTCTAGATTTTTTTTCAAAATTAGTGTTTTATCTCCCTCCAGAAATCTTTTCTACTTAATTCTAACCTCTAAAGTAAAGGGATATTTCCAAACTCAAACTTTTGAAATTCAATCACTCAACTTATAATCTCAATTCAAAACCTCAAACCCAGCCCTTCCCATTAACATTTTCAAGCCAGACTCATCAAAATCCTTTTTATTCCCCCTTGATTTTATCTTATTCTTAACTTAACCCATTTTTTTCCAACAATCAAATCTTCAAGGTAAACCTTCCCTTTAGGTTGGTTAAAACATTTTTTTCTGCTTTTTCATGCGACATTATCATTGGATTGTAAGTCCCAACCTTTAAGCTCAACTCTTCAAAAATTTTAACCTTGAATCCATCCATTATAATTGAATTTATAATCTTTGAAATGTCTATCCTTGAAATCATAATAATGTAAGTTAGTATTTTAATTTAGAGTTTTCTTCTAATTTTGTAACTTTGGGATGCAATTAACTTCTAGGTTTTGTCAATGTAGGGATACCAAGCCCATGAATAAATTAAACCTTATCATACACCCGTAAGATAGGGGAAAATATTTGGTTCAGGTAGACCATAAATTCTAAAGATTTTAATCATTCAAATCATTATATACTTTTTCAAGGTAATATTTCTTTCCTTCAAAGTAGTATATTATTATTAAAATGATGTATCTAGTCATTTAAATAGAAATATTTTGAGATCTATGGTGGATACATTCAAACAAAAAATCCTTCATTGACAGCCAATGACTGACAATTGCATGTCTGTAGCAAGCCATTGTCATCAATACTAAGTTCATAATATAGTTTTATATCAGTCATTAAATGTTCTACATCCTATAATAGCCTCGTAGCATATTAAAAGTTGAGGTATAGTCATCATTGATTTTATTGACCCACCATCTTCTTCTAGAGGTCACCAGCTTATACTTGCAACAATTGATTACTTCTTGTAATGGGCGGAAGCTATCCTATAACAAGAAATTAAAGCTCACCATGTGTGTCAATTTTTAAAATATCATGTCGTGTATTGGTTTGACATTTTTTGTTGGATCATATCTGATATTGCCATCACTTTCAAGAGCACCAATATTAATAAATTTATTCATTAACATAACATTGATTGCAGATATTTGTTCATCTAGTACCCTTGAGATAATAGATAGACTTTTAAAAAAACTCTCGTCTGAATCATTAAAAATATTTTGGATGAGAACAAACATTGTGGCATGAAAATTTAGGTGAGGCCTTATGAGCCTATCAGACTACTTATAAGGTTTTGACTCAGTCCCCTCTGTTTGCTTTGGTCTATAGAGTTAAGGTCATGCTACAATTAGAAGTACAATTTTCCTCACTCAATATTTCTATCGCGAATGAAATTACCATTGAGTAGAATGTTTAATCACATTTAAAAAAGCTTAAAGGTTTGGATGGGAAATTTTTGTAAACACAAAAAAGCCTTAAGCTATACAAAGTATGTATGGTTTAAGCACAAGATAAAATCATTCATTTTAGAACCTTCCAAGTCAGTGACTTGATTTTGGTTTTAATTTGGCCCATTTTGGAACATCGTCGAATGGGAGAAAAATTTGAATCAATGTGGGGTGATGAAAGTCTACTAGGGTGGATCCTGCTAGCTTGTAGATGTTAGGGGTAATCATTCAATGTATCTTAAAAATAGATGATGCTTATAGAAATACTATGGATGATTGTATTTAGAAAATAATTTTTGTTAATAAAAGAATGTTTCTTGGATATACACTTATGTTTGACTTCATTTATTTGAGTTTATGTTTATTCTAAGTTGAATTGATTCCAAAATTTTAACATTAAATCTAAACCTTAAGTCAAAGTTTTCTTTTAATATTACTTGTGATTCTCTCATTCTGCAAGTTTTTTTAGGTTGGGTGTGAGACCCTTCACGACATCCATCCCTTTCTCTCTCTTTTGGAATTGGGGTGAGTCCTCCTTAGTAGCCTTGCTTAGCTTTCTTTTTCAGGACCGACATGAGTCCTCAGTGACAACATTTCTTAGCTTTCATTTTCGCAATTGGTGTGAGTTCACATTGGCAACCTTTCTTAACTTTATTTTTCAGGTCTATTGTGCATCTTGTTTAGTAGCCTTTCTTAGCTTTTATTTCTGGGATTGGTGTGAGTCCTTCTTGGTAGCCTATCTTAGATTTCTTTTTCAGGATTGTTGTGAGTCCTTCTTGACAGCCTTTATTAGCATGTTTTTTGGGATTGGCATGAGTCTTTTTTGGTAGCCCTTGTTTTCTTTCTTTTTGGGATGGGTGTATGTCCTCCTTAGGAGCCTTTCATAGTTTTTTTTTATTGTCATGTGAGTTTTCCTTAGCAGCCTTTCTTAGATTTTTTTTGGGATTATCATGAGTCCTCCTTGGTAACCTTTCTTAGCTTTCTTTTATGGATTGGCATGAGTTCTCAGTGGCAATCTCTCGTAGCCTTTTGACTTTTGGGATAGGTGCGGTCCTTTTATGGATTCCTCGATTCCTCTTATAAAATTTCATAACAAATTCCTTAGGCAATTTTTCCTTTATCCTTAATGTGAGGCTTGAGTAAATTCAAATTTTTAATCCCGATCAAAATTTCAATCATCAATCTCTAAATCAAACCAATCAAAATTTTAATTTCAGTCTCTAATGTTTGAATTCAAATTTAAATTTAAATCAAAATCTAAATACAACTCTTGGAGTGTTTGTGCTCATTTCAGATTAATCGATTGATTTGGTCAATGTCATGATGTGTGTCATATCTTACATGATCTGCCACACACATTAGGGGTTTATTTGTTAACCTCATTTTTGGATAAAATTCTTCCTTCAACTATCCACATTTAGACCTAGGATCCTTTTCTAGGGCCACTAGGTAGATAACTTAGCTCTGACTTAGTCTGGTTGACTCAAGTTGGGCTTAATTAACTCTATCATGGGTATAACACTTGTATTGAAAACTCATCGCTAACTTTCGACCTCCATAACCGCTAATCACCGTTGACTAGTGTCTGTCATCACCACTTGTCTCCATTGACCACCAACCATCTACAACCACTATTTACGATCGTCATAACCAGAATATGATGATTTTTCTTAACACATATTTTTCTCTACAATGTATAAATACAAAATCAGTGCTCATTACTAAATCATAACCATATTCTCACTGAAAGAGGGGGTTCAATCACCAACTATGGCCTTGCAACCAACTACTACTATTACAACTTCCGACTACAACCAGCGTGGCCAACGGACGCTATTACAATCACAAACTATGATCTATGTTGCCAACTGATGCTATTACAATCACCAAGAACGTCTTATGTGGCAAATTGAAGATATTTCATCTTTCAACAACATCATTGTGACCAACAAATGTTTGTTCAACAACAAGTTATGGTTTTTGTGGCTGACTAATACTGTTACAACTTTCAATTATAACCTCTATGATCAAGTAATGATACTGCAGTCACTACTACAACATATGCAACCAACTAACATTTTTACAATTTCCAATATATGACTTTTGTAGCCAACTACTACATGTGCAACAACCAACTGTGATCTTTGTGAATGTCTACTACTATTACAACTTTCAACTATGACATCTGTGACCGACTCTATTACAATCTCCAACTAAGACCTTTGTGGCCTACTAATGATATTTCAGCTTTCAACCACGATCTTTATAGTCAACTAATGTTTGTGCAACAACCAACTACAATCTTTGTGGTCGACTACTACTTAACAACATCCAAGTATGATATTTTATGAAAATAAGATGCTATTACAGTCACTAATTGAGGCATTTGTGATCAACTGATGATATTGTAACTTCCAACCTCGACCTTTGTGCCCAACTACTATATGTGCATCAACCAACTATAATATTTGTGGTTGACTACTATTGTTACAACTTTAGTGGATAACTGTCACTACTGAAATAGCTAAATATAACATTTGTGGCCAACTTCTATCGTTACGGTTTCCAACTATGACTTTTGTGACTAACTGCTACTATCACGGCCACCTACCATGACTTGTATGACCAGTTACTTTATTACAACCATCATCTAAGCCTTTGCAACCAACTATTGCTATTATAACAAAAAGATACATATTTTGTAGCCCAATTATGACTATTATAGTAGATTTACTTATGCAAATTTGTGATGATTAGCTTTGTAATTCCACATTCTATTGCATGAGAGGCGTAGACATATAGACTTACAATCACAAATATATTACTTTTTTTTATATAAGCAATGTGGTTAATTTGTCTTTCAGGGTTTTCCACATAAGCAATATGGTGTCACCTCACATTATTATTTTGTTTATCTGTGTTTTGGATCTTTGTACAACACTAGAACATTAAATTATTTGTTCATTGTCACGAATCTTCCAGACACACAACAATAAGAATTGTGTGGCATGTAAATTTTTACAAGTCCAATAGATTTTCTACTTTCACACTGCTCCTATTTGAAACCATGGGGGCAGACGAAAGAAGCTAACTTTAGGCAGTGTTTGGCTACATGTTAGATTTCTATCAAGTAATATTTATCAAATTCAATAATTTAAATTTATTTGACCATAACAACCATGAATAATTCTGTCTCTCGCCCGAATATAGTAAACATGAGAAAATTTATTTTAACAGAATATTAGAGTTAATCTCCAATTTTTTAATGTTTAATTAAATTTAAACTAAATTTATGCTTAAATTCGATTATTAATATTGTACCAAACACCACAGCATAAACCTTTATCCCGCGATGCTCGTCCCGGATCTACGACTGAAATCCGTAAAATGAGTTATGAATCCGCGGCTTGGTTTTGTCCAAACTGACCGTCTGGCAGGATTGTGGTCAAATCCAGGTTAAATCCTGCTGTAAATCCGCTACCAAACAGCCGCTTAAACGGTCTTTACAGGAAACGTTGAACATTGAAGCCTCTTTTGGGGTTTTCTTCTTCTCCACCCTTCCTTACGCGTTACCTTGTTCTTGGAGAATTTCTCCGTTTCCATTACTTTTCCCAATTTCATTTTAGGGTTTTTTTTTTTCACAGGAGCCTATCAGCGTCAGGTAACTCTATTCCTTATTATTCAAATTTTGTTTTCTCGTTTTTCTTGATCTTGAATTTATCGTCTAGATTCAAGTTCAAATCTGTGCAATTTCTTCTAGGGTCCTTTTTTTTTATTCGGATTCGAGAGGATTTACGAATCGAATTTTTCTAATCCGTTTGGATCTGTCCAATTCGCTAGGTACCGAATATGTTGGAGCAGCTGCTGATATTCACAAGAGGCGGTCTCATTTTATGGACCTGCAAGGAGCTCGGCAACGCCCTCAGGGGATCTCCGATCGACGCCCTCATCCGATCCTGCCTCCTGGAGGAGCGATCCGCTGACGCCGCCTTTAACTACGACGCCCCCGGAGCCGCAGCCTACACGCTTAAGTGGACTTTCCACAACGAGCTCGGCCTCGTGTTCGTAGCCGTCTACCAGCGGATTCTCCATCTTCTATACGTGGATGAGCTTCTCTCCGCCGTGCGCCGCGAGTTTTCGCTGATTTACGATCCTAAGCGCACTGCATATGACGAGTTTGATGAGATATTCCGCCAGCTTCACAAGGAGGCGGAGGCACGAGCAGAGGAGATGAGAAAGTTGAAGCAGGCTGGGAAGGCGCCTCCTTTATTAGCCAAGAAACAGGTCCAGGGTGCTGCCCTGAAAGGTTCACAGCAGGGTGGTGGAAAGAAGAGGAGTGGCGGTAATAGTGGTTCTGTGAATGATGAAGATGATGGTAATTCAGACAAACGGCATGGTTTAGTTAGTAATAGCTCTAATGGACACCAAAACGGGAGCACGTCCCGTGCACCTAGTTCCATTAAGGGGAAAGAAAATGGACTCCCCGATTCTGGTGCTTTTGATGTAAGTAAATTACAGAAACTGCGCGCCAAAGGCGCAAAAAAGAATTCTGTCGGCGGAGCTAGTAAAGCTTCGAAGGAGGAGCCGAAGAAGAATGTAAAAAAGAATAGGGTTTGGGATGATTCGCCTTCTGAGTCAAAGTTGGATTTTACGGATCCTGGTGATGAGAGAGGGGATGGTGTCATAGAGGATATCGCAGCTGATCAGGGTGAAAGCATGATGGACAGGGAGATTGTGAGCAGTGAAAGTGAGGATGAGGGGGATGACGAATTTGAGAGTGCTAAAGCAAGTGCCAAGAAGAAGAGCTGGTTCTCATCTATGTTTCAGAGGTAATTAATCTATTTTTCTTCTCTGATGTTTTTTTTTTTGTTTTTGTATTTTGTTATTTGCATGTGGTCAACACATCGTCAAGTTTGCCAAGCTTATTCATTTTAAGTTTTTATTACATTGTTTACTTCGTTTAGGATTCATAGTTAAGCTGATCTCTACCTGTGGATTTAATGATGTTAAGTAATTTAGTTATGATTATGATTTATCATATTCTTTTTTCTTAACACGTTTTGCTATTGTTAGGAAGCCTTATATCAGATTGGATAGGACGTTTTGAATTTTAGATTGGGGCTTAGTGGGCTTCAAAACTGCGTAATTTCACAAGTTTTTTTTACCTGTAATTTGCTTCCTATTTCATACTTCAGATCTTGGCTGGTGATCATTTTAATCAAATTACTTACAAGAGAAAACTGTGTAAGGCTCTTCATTGATGCAAAATGACTAATAATGAACCTAGCTATGTTGCTTTGTTATCTGTGATGTGTGTGATATTCTTACCAAGATTGTAGGCTTTGGAGATTCTAGGAATGAGCAGGCTGGGGTCCTGATCTGAAGTCTAAATGGAATCTTTTTTAAGAATTTTAGTTGTCAAACAAAGCGATTGCTGCTGAAATGGTTCCGAAATTTTTGTACCTAGGAAAAAATAACTGAGTTTTTTTAATATGAAAATTTATTAACTATTACTATGAAAAAGCCTTCAACGGAGATTGCTCTATGTAATTTGTTCGACGAGATTGCCATGGAGAGCAATATTTTTGACACTTGCTACGAAAAAATGCTACTCTTGATTAATAATCATAAAGCATAAATGAACATAATTTAGTTGAGTCTTTGATGAAGAAGTCTAAAACTAGTCGATGCCATGAACCTTTGTATCTCATTTGGTCACCAGTCGTGCTTTTCTAGAGCTGATAATACCATCTGGATGTAACTTAATCTATAAAATTCACTAGTACAAGGACTTGTGAGTACAAATAGAAGAAAGAAGGAAGATTGATGAAATAACGAAGTTACATTGTCAAGGTAGATAAAAAGATTGTATTCCTGGGTAAGTGCGAAGTCGTAAACTTTTGGGACATGAGGATCATGGATTATTGTTGTAGATGGATGCTCATCTATGGATAACTTGATGGATGGAGGTGTATAAATGGGAGATTGTCGAGCCCATCATGTGTATACTTGTAGTGGACTAGAGGCATGTACTAGAGCAAGGGGTGGAAACTAATTAATAGGAGGAAATTTTTTAGTGGAGGAGAAAGGAGTTTGTAAAGGGATATTTCTTGAAATTTAATATTTATAGAGGTACCAAAACATTTGATAGTGGGTTCGTAAAAATAATAACCCTTTTTAGTTCATAAGTAGCCGAGGAAGACATTTAATATCACAAGGGGAAAGTTATCATGCTAGAATAAAGAGTACATGAATTAAAGACGGCTAAAACTTTAAGCAGTTAGGGGAAATAATTTTTTTTTGGATAAAGAGGAATTAGAGTGGTTTTGGCTTGCTTTTTTCGAACAGTTATTACACTTTTATTTGGCTATAAGTTTCTTAATATATTTCAACAAGTTCTGCGATAAGAAAACAAATCTATTTGTGCACTTGTCTAAGAAAGTTATCCAATTTTTTCTAGATGTTAAAAATTTTTAAGATTTACAATAGCCATTAAAAAATTAAAATTTGCCATGCATCTCTATAGCTATTTCTTATGTAGTTTTAGCCACACCATATGGACATTAAGTTGTGAACTACTAGAATGATATCACTCTAGAACTATTAAGGATTTTTTATGGGAATATTATTGCGCAGGGAACATCTAGGAGTTGGCAATGCTTGCAGCAAAACATTCCATTTTGTTGGGAGCTTTTATGTATGATGATTGATTTATAATATCATTTTCATCATAGAAAAAACGAAAAGTGGATTGTTTATTTTCTTGGACATTACTAGAATGAATAATTTTAAGGGAATGAATTTAAAAGTTTTATTTCTTGATAAAATTATTTGAATACATCAAAGGCTTCATGAAGACACATTAACAAGTATATACCTAATCAATCTTTAACATGGTTAAAAGTAAAGGACAAATTAATGAGACCTGGATACTTTAACATGTATAATATATATACGATTTGTACACTAGATGCTATAATGTAGTGACAGTTTGTTTGGTTGTAATTAGTTAGAATTCAAGTGTATTTTAAACCTATTGTAAAGTAAAATCGGTGCATTTGAAATATTTTAAGCTATTTGGTTAGAAGAATAAATTCAATGGGCCACTTTTTGATATTTGGATAACCGTAAAGTGAACCAATTCTTTGGGGCGTAGAACTAAATTTAGACAAAATTTGGGGTTTTAATGATGGTGATAGATAGAATTGGTGGGAGTGGTAGACCTAGGGATGGGGTTAAAGAGCTCAACGACAGTGATATTGTGATTTGTCAACGACGAATGTGACAATTTGGGAGTGAGATGTAGGGACTAAAGGATAGTTGTGGGATAAACATGACAAACCCATGGTGACATGATGCAACGAAGCCTAAGTTTAGAAACACTAGCATTTTGCGAGGGTGAGACCGGCACTACATTGAAAGATATGTGAATGGAGATTTATTCTATGTGAGATTGATATATTTTGAATTTGTTTGTTTTGGGCAAATTCATAATACACCGAAAATGTCCTATTAGAGGAGTTTCAAATTTTAAAAGAAAAAAATTTTGATTCATTTTACTCTTTACTAAATACTCAATATATAAAACTTTTACATCTCAAATGAAAACACGCATAATATTCATGAGCTTTACTTTGAGATGATGTGATAATGGCGAAGGGTGGCGATGTTGTTAACCATACTCATAGGATTAACATTCAAATTTAGAGACAAAGAGGCTTAGTTGATTAACCTTAAAGATGATGAGTGAGATAACTATTATAAAAATGGCACTAGCATGGGAGGATAGTGGAAGGTAAAGTAGAAGATGAAGCATCAAATCCATAGTAAATGCCTCAAACTTTAACATCAGCACTTATTGTTTTCTCTATCTGAAATCTTGAAAAATACATTACAAGTTAGAAATAAGTTTTGGACTAATTATGGGATTTTTTATGGCGGTTGATAAATAAAAGTTGGTAGGAAAGTGGGGAAAGTATAAACATTATTTAAGGTTAATGAGGAGAGATGCGTAGATCATTTACCAAATATAGATGAGAAATCCATTAGCAAAGATAAAGGGACGAAAAGTTTGCATGGTAATAGAGAATATTAACTGTGGGTTACTTGTCATGTCTAAAAAAGCACAAAAAATTTACGGTCCAAGATTTATTAGAATGTTTAACAGAACGTGTGCGTGAAACTATATCGGAGGCGATAATCAATTACAAGTGTTGTAATATTATTAAATCATATTCATTTCGGAAAAAGAGTTCCGGGATTGTTTTCGTATAATCAGGAGAAGGGTTGACATGTTGAGCACCTAAAGGATATTCAAATTTGTCACAATAGTACTTAGATGAATGATTGGTTCCCAACTGTGCTTCCAATGTCGAAATATTGACCATGAGCACTGCAACCATAATTGCCAAGACTGTCACTGGTGCAAAATGAGAGTGGGTGATGATTTTGAGACAAAATAGTAAATTCAGTAACTTAGAGCATGCAAGAGTTAATTGTAGAGATAATTTAACCAGAAAGTCAACCATTAATTGTGTTTAAACAAACAACTGTGATAGATAGGGATCAAAGAGAAACTTGACAGCAGGAATTTTCTTTTTTTATTTTTCCTTTGTTAAAAGATCAATGTTAAAGAGGTGATTTTAATGAAGTTTACCCCACTTGCCGTTATGTTTATCTTATAAAAGTTGATAGCACTATTGTAAATAGATGTCAGAGTAGAGAGTGTATGCCTGAAATATTTACTGTTTTGAAACTGTGGAATGAAAAAACTGTATTAGGTTCGTAATATTTAAGAACATGTCTATGTAAAAAATGGGACATTTAGGACTATTAGCATCAATGTGAGAATTGTAAAGCAGGACCATCATTTGTTATGTTTGGTAATATCTGTTAGGTTAGGATTTGAAGAGCTAGATGATAAAGGTTCTCATTCGATTATATGAGAAAACAAAAATCCGGTGACCACAAATGATGACATCTATGAATTTGATTGTGACAACAATATTCGAGAGATTTGTTTTGGAGCTGGGAGCAGTCACTATGAACACCAAGTTTGAATACATCAATCAATCATTTAGTCACAACATTGAAACTCTCTTTAGGCAACAATGCAATTGAGCGATCGCTAAAAGGTTTCTTGTGATTGACACATGTAAGCATAAGGGCTCACAAGGAGAACATGAGTGAGTAAATGACTGGCTTTAAGGGCTGTGGATGAATATTGTGAGAACACTAAGATGTGCAAGCGAAGTATGTGGTTGGCATGGAGGATGCGAATCAGTGTAGTTGGCAAGCAGGCGAGCGGAACATGTTTGGGCATGGCTTGTAGACAGGATAGAGAGAAAGAGAGTGAGGCAGAGAGGGAGGGAGGGAGGAGAGGGCGGTTTTAGCTCGAATTAGGATTGACAATATGTAGTGCACGTAACTTTGATTAACCTGTTAAAGAAATTGTTCCTATTTATAGGCACTTACAAAAATAGAATGTGGAAGAATTATTAGTGGAATTTTCTCAATTATATATACAATGAAGACTTGATACTTTTTAATTATTGACTTTCCAATCGGATAATTCTCCATGATAACAAATTTTTATCAACTAATAGTTGAGGAATTGTTTTTGTTTAATTATGTGATTGATATTCTCTTCCGGTGCCTTTTATCCCTAGTCTTTCTGGAAATGCGGTGTTGGAGAAATCTGATCTGCAGCCTGCACTGAAAGCTCTCAAGGATAGATTGATGACAAAAAATGTGGTATGTATCTTGTTTAAAGGTGGCATCCGTTACTCTACCCTGCGGATTAAATAGTTATGAAATTTGCAGGCAGAAGAAATAGCTGAAAAGCTCTGTGAATCTATTGTGGCTAGTCTTGAAGGAAAGAAGATGGGATCATTCACTAGAATTTCTTCTACCGTCCAGGTTTGTTGTCCATTTTCTTTTTCCAACATTCTTTGGGTTGTTGTCCCAGAAAGAAGCTTAATGATTAATGTTTGGTAAAAATTATAGGCAGCAATGGAAGAGGCTCTACTTCGGATTTTAACTCCTAAACGATCTGTTGACATTTTGAGGGATGTGCATTCTGCCAAGGAACAGGGGAAGCCTTATGTTATTGTCTTTGTTGGAGTCAATGGTGTTGGGAAATCCACCAACCTTGCCAAGGTTTCACTTATAATTCCCTTATTTTTCTTGCTCCGTAGCGACTGATTCTAGAGGAAGCTGTTAATAAAATTTCTAATGCCCTCCTCTTTCCCTCTAAAATCTATCATAACTCAGGTGGCGTACTGGCTTCTGCAGCACAATATTAGTGTCATGCTTGCAGCTTGTGATACTTTCAGGTCTGGTGCTGTTGAGCAGCTCAGAACCCATGCCCGCAGACTCCAGGTATTCTTTTTCCTAAGCATTTTGCCAAATATTCATTCTTGTTTAGGTATGGTATTTTAAGTGGTTGCTAGTTGATTCAGATTATAAGGATTTTTTAAAGTTATCGTCTACATTCTGAATTTAATCCATCTATTTCATTATATTCCCATCCCGTGGATGTGCAAAATAAAAAGGGCTAGATTAAAAGCGTATGAATTTTTAGTTCTCATCTTAGTATGCTAAGACTTTGTTCAGCTGCAATCTGAATTCAGCAAATTCAAGGCATGGGTTTTTATATGCCAAAACATCTTTGTAGATTCCTATTTTCGAGAAAGGCTATGAGAAGGATCCAGCTATTGTTGCAAAGGAGGCTATCCAAGAGGCTAGTCGTAATAATTCAGATGTTGTTCTTGTTGATACAGCAGGAAGAATGCAGGTAGTTGGCGGCTGACATACATAGTCTAAATTTTTCTGTATTTCAAGATAATAATCCGTTGATTACATTGTAGCCTCTGATCATTTTGTGTTTCAGGATAATGAGCCATTGATGAGAGCACTTTCAAAACTAATAAATCTAAACAACCCCGATTTAGTTCTTTTTGTTGGAGAAGCTCTCGTAGGGAATGATGCTGTGGATCAACTTTCTAAGTTCAACCAGGTTTTATACCACGCCAGAATAAAATTCAATCTTTGGATATGATCTTCTACTGGGATGATTTCCTGACTAACGGATGTTATATATTTCCTTATTATTTGCAGAAACTAGCAGATTTCTCATCAATGCCAACTGCCAGGTTGATAGATGGCATTCTGCTTACCAAGTTTGATACAATTGATGATAAGGTTCAGAATTCCTGTCCTCAATGACATTCATTTTTTGCATAATAGGAAGTTATTCCTTAAACCCCTGATAGATAAATTCTGGGAAAACCGTGATTAACGGCAGAGATGAATTTCTTATTATATAAGCGGGAAATTTTTATAAGAAATTATTGCCAACCAATCTTCTGCCTTAACATCAGTATGTGAAATCACTGGCCTTACACTTGCGGGCTTGGGTTCTCATATATGGGTTTTGTTGCGCCGCATTCTCAGATCAGTTGTAAGGCCCCTCTAGTCTGGGATTCGATTTCTCCCGAGTGTAGGGTGTTGTACTCGAATTCTTAGGCGCAGGAGGGATGACTAAAACTCGTATAATAACCTCTGACCATTACTTATGAAAAAAAAGGGTTTTATTTTGTTTTATTTTAATTTTTTTTCACTGTACGAAGCTGATTGAAATGTTGCTTGCAGGTTGGGGCAGCCCTTTCCATGGTTTATATTTCTGGAGCCCCAGTAATGTTTGTTGGCTGTGGCCAATCTTACACGGACCTGAAGAAACTGAACGTCAAATCCATTGTGAAAACCCTTCTGAAATAAATTTTATATGCTGTGCTGTCACCCAAACTGCTGCTATGTCCTTTTATGACTCGTTTCCAGTGACCTTGTCTTCTTTGTACCGGAGGTGAATGATCTATCTATTTTTTATTTATTTTTTCAAGTTCTGTTTCTTCTTTGTTTGAGATGAAGAAGGTAACTTTTAAGCTCACAATCAACAGCCTAGGATTTTCCTTTGGAGCCAGAGATTATTCTTGAGGTGGTGTGCTTCTACTTTCATCTTATTAGAAAATGTAGAAATACACAAATTATTTTTAGAAATATCGATGTTTTGTTTAGCATACTAAAAATAGGAAGAATATATTGAAGTGTAATTTTAACGTGTTAAAAATAAATTTTGAATAAAATAAATTGTTAAACGTAGCATGGTATCTTATCTAATTTAATTAAATATGATTTACAAAGTTTTAATCTATGTATATTGAACTTGATTCACAAAGCTTGAATGCATGCATATATAGGTGTATATTTGGGTTTTTAATTTCAAATTTAGATTAGAAGTAAAATAATAGACATTTGAGTTTTGAATGTGCCTTAAAACCCGCTTTAGGATTAAATGTCTATCGCAAATGTTTTTAGAAAATAAAATAAAAAATAAAAGAGGAAAAGGATAATTAAATAGTTGGATTATACTAATGATTATAATGATGATTTTACAAAATTAAATGAGCACTAAAGTTAAATGCAAGCAATTATTATAGGAAAACTATCGGCATTTTTCCGTTGCACCCACAATAGCAATTTGGTCTACACATTTCTCATTCCAATTATCATGATACCGCATACACTTGACAATTTTAATGTGGACCATCTTGTTGGGACAATTTCCCGATTCTCTATCAACACTCTTTTCGTTTGTTGAGTCTAAGTACATATTGAATCTTAGCGAACTCATCAAACATTGGCTTCATTGATTCTATTATACGCACTCTAGAATTGACACATGCAAGTCACTATACTTTTTCTTGATGGGCCTTAACACATACATTGATTTAGTTAATTGGCCATAATCTATTTGAATGTACATACATCTAACCATAATCATAATGTTTGTCCAATCATGTGTGTTCCCCATAATATAATATTCAACCGATTTGTGTTTCTCCACATGATCACAATCCCCTTTTGATCATGTAAATCTTACTATTGTTATGATCTCCATGTAATCAAGCTTGTCTCGCTACGATTATGATCTTTACCCAACCATATGCATCTTAGCACAATCTTGATCTCTATATAAACTTTGTGCACCTTTATGATTGCAATCTCAATCTGACTGTGTGACCACAATCACAATCATTTTCTGATAGTGTGTATCTCATTATGATTGCAATCCACATTTGATTTTTACATCTCACTAAGAAGGCAATCTCCATCAAATTATGTGCAACTTGTTGAATTATGATATCTCTACACACGCATCTTAACCCGATCGAACCTCCATTTTATTTTGCATGCCTTGTCAAAAATTTCATCTCAGTTTGAATGGTAAAAATCACCATTCAATTGCATGCATAATATTTTTTTCCTCGCCAAATAATTGAGAAAGTTTGAGTTTGTGGGTTTAAATTTTTGAAAATGGGAGAACCCCGGAGGAAATTTTATTGATATAAGAAAAAAGGGTTACACTAGCCGACTAGATGTTCAAACTATACCCAAAATAGAAACCCAAGGTTCCTCCTCCAAGAGTTACAATGTACGCAGAGCAAATAAGGAAATCAAACATTTATATAAATAACTATATTAAGGATATTTCATGGATCCTCAAACTTACTCTTATGTATACCAATTGTAAATGGAGAAAAGAAATCAACAACTCTAATTTCACGTCATTCGTATACCAAGTAAGCGTAGTAGATGGAGTAAATCCCAAACTCAAATCAACACCACATAATATATCCATACCTTAGTGATAAATTTGATAACCTTGCAAATATAAGATTTTATATTCACCAGCACTCTATCATACGAGTGCTCCATATCGAGATGCTTCCTCTCATTACATTCCATCCAAATAAATCAAAAGCAAATATATGATATCATATTAAGTAAATGATAATCCTTACACTTACTTTCCCAATTATTCGAACTCTAAATCAAAGAATTATGCCCGGTATTGGGTATAAAAAGGTTAATATACCCTGCCAAATTTCTCCAAATTGAACATAGAAATTTGCAAAACAAAAAATTTTGAGCCATTGATTCCTCCTTTTGTCTACAAAAGAGACAAACAGATGGGGATCTGAAGACCTTCGATTTTAAGAATATCATCCGTAGGTAGAAGATTATGATGAAGCCTCCATGAATGAAGTAGAATGAAATTAGGAAAGTTTCTATGAGAACTGGAGCAAGGCATGATTTGGTCAGCCAAAATATGATGAAATTCATACCTATATAAGTTCAGATTTTGAATAGATTTTACAAGATTTGGTTCATGAAAAGAATAAATATAAAATAAAAAATATATTTAAATATATTCCCAAAGATTTAATATATTTATAGATAAGTATTTAGACCAACATAATATGCAACAATCCTACATAGACTCTAAATTAGAGCAAATTTTGCAAGATTCGGTTCAAGAATGAAATATAGAAAATATTAAAAAAATCTAAATAAATTTCTAAAGATTTAATACACTTAGATAAGTATTTATACCAACATATTGTTAAAATTTTTGGCCAAAATAGTAAGAAATTTTTTTTTATAGGAAAACATATGAAACCATGTAATTATGTCGCAATTGATAGCACAAGAGTAACTGGTAAACTCAGGTTTGAGTGAAACTTAATAAAAATTCTATAGAAATTTATTTTGTAATTATTATTAACTATTTATAAATTATTTCCCATAATTTATTTAGTTAAAAAAATTCATTGCGTAATAATATTCAAAATAATATTTTTGGATTATTCAAGAGTGGGAAAATGTTATCCAATATTATTTTTCAAATTAAGCATAATATTGAGAAATTATTCAAGCTAGCATTTTATAAATAATCTAAATGAATTACTAACCAAAATGAGATGAAAATATGATCGTGGTGTGGAGACATAAATTTTTTATCATTGATTAATTCAGACTATTTAGGAGAGAGAAAATATTTCTTTATATTATTTTTAAATTAGGCATGAAATTGAAAAATTATTTAAATCAACACTTTAAAAATAATTTTAATGCCTTATACACAAAAAAAGGGGATGAATATATGATCGTGGTGTAGAGATATAAACTATTTATGTAAAATAATTATTTTAATTTATTTATAGAGGAAATACTTATTTAAGATTAATTTTAAAAATTAGTTTAACAAGATATGCAATAAATGAGTGATTCAAGCTAAATGAGAGATTTAATGCAAGTGATATGAGTGGGTTAGAGATATTGAGCTCTTATTTGTCTTATTATTTGCATGTCCTACTCATGCCTAAAGCACTTCTCGAAACTATCTGATTCATATGATTTTTACTACACAGGTTTGACTGAGCTTTCTAGGTCCCAAATATTTTCTGAAACTCCTAGGAGAAATGCATTAGTAACATCTAACATCTATTTGTTATCACCAAAATACATTTAGGGTATAACTCGGCTCATAGAGTTAACATTAACCCTAGTAAAAATTTATTTGACCTTAATCAAATTTAACCTTAAGATAATAACAATCATAATAAACTTATCAAACTTTAATAAAATTTAATGAATTTAAATGAACGTTGAAACTTCAACCTTAGTAACTTTTAACAAACCTTAATAAATTTTAACAAACTTAATAAATTTAAAACAAACCTTAATAAAGTTAAATAAACCTAACTAAATTCTAACAATTATCTTGTTACCTTTAAAAAGTTTTCAACCAATGCTAAAATTGAATTTTAATAAATGTTAATTAATTTTAAAAAATAATAAAAATTTTAAACTTTTAAATTGAACTTTAATAATTTTATAACTAATTATAAAGTCAATTTAAAGCAAACATTAACAAATTAATTCCAAATTAGTTTTAAAATCTTAACTCCATTTTCAAAATTTATTAACCAACTAAAATCAATCTTTTATATCAATTTAAAATAAATCTTAAAAATAAAATTAACTTGATAAACTCAAGTAAGTCAACCTTTATCCAAGGTGATCCTTTTTATCTAAGTCTTCAAACTCTATCAACCCATAGACACTTATTGCTGATAAAAAAAAATATAATGCATAACTTTTATAGAGAGAATTCTCAGAGGGAGCCCCTTCATAAGGATATCATGTCCTATAATAAAATTAAATTTATCTTACACCAATAAGATAAGGGGGAATTCTGGTTCCGTAGAGCGATGAATCACAAAGATTTTCATCATCTGAGTGATTAGATCAATTCTAAGGTAACATTTTTGTTCTTCAGGATAGTATATTATTGTTCAAATGATGTTTCTGATCATTTAAATAGAAATCTTTTGATCTATGGTGGCTAAAAAAAGCGACCAATACTTTATGTGAAATTTATGTTGCTAAAATTCATGAAATATTTATGTTGGCCTTATGTGAAAATATAACTAATGTTTAAGATTTTCAAAATTTATGTAATGTGTGTATTTACCTTTTGTGAATTTAGAATACTTGTTTAGGTTATTTAAAATTCATGTTAGGAAATAAGTTAATTTATGTTTGCTAGAAAGCATATTTTTGGCATGGTGTCTTATATGTGCTAGAGATAATTTTTTAGGTGTGTATACTTATGTACCAAAATTAAGGGTTAGCGAGTTCATGGGTCTAAGACAAGATCACTTGCAAAACTTGTATGTTAAGTTGTAATGATTTATACATTTAATAATTTATTTATCTGGGAAAGTCAAAGAATAAAATTCAAATTCATTCGAAATTAACTTTAATTAAATATGCTCCAAAATATTACATTTTATTTTTATAAAATTTTTATGAAATGAATTGTGCTTTAATTTGATCTACTTAAAACCTTTTAAAAGCAACTTTAACTAAATATGCTCCAAAATATTAAATTTTATTTTTGAAAAATTATATTCAATTAAATGTGCTTTAATTTGAAACCCACTCAAATTTTTTGAAATCAAATTTAATTAAATGTACTCTAAAATGCTCAACTTACTTTCATAAAATTATATGAAATTAAATGTGTATTAAATTGAACCTACTTAAAACCTTTTAAAAGCAATTTTAATTAAATGTGCTACAAAATATTAAATTTTATTGTCATAAAATTATATGAAATTAAATGTGTTTTAATTTATAACCCATTTAAATCGATTTAAAAGCAACCTTAATTAAATATGCTTTAAATTGTTAAACTTATTTTCATAAAATTGTATGAAATTAAATGATCTTTAATTTGAAACCCTCTTAAATTCTTATGTAAGCAACTTTAATAAAATGTACTCCAAAATTTTTAATTTTATTTTCATAAATTATATTAAATTAAATGCATTTTAATTTGAAACTCACTCAAATCCTACTCAAATCTTTTTAAAAGTAAATTTGATTGAAGATGCTTCAAAAAGTTAAACTTATTTTCATAAAATTATATAAATTTAAATGTACTTTAATTTGAAACCACTCAAACTTTTAAAAACAACCTCAATTAATTGTGTTTTAATGTTGTCAGCACTATTTTTGGTTGAAGTTGCCCGTAAGAAGCTGTCGGTCACCGGAATCAAAATCTCGTCGCGCGTATTGGAAGGACGTTTTAATTTATATATATATATATATATATATATATATATATAGTTTTAGAAAAAAAATATGAAATCAAACTGACCCCATATTTTTTATAGTTTAAATGAAAGAGCATTGTACCTCAAATCTTGTATCTATCCCGAAAGATACATAAGAGTTGAGGATGATAATCGATCAAATAAACTAAGAAATATATGACATCTGTTTGGTTTGCGAAATCGTTTTATTTGCCGACAAGTTACGCTATTTAATATAAAGAATTAAATAGGGTTTATATTAAGCTGGGTTCAAACATGTTTCCTATAAGGGTAAACCCCTATAGTTAATTACATCTTAAATGACCAAAGTCACCTAAGAAGACTCTCGATAAAAATCAGGAAATATTATCTTCAAGGACTTTCAAAGGGTAGGACTTTTCAATGAGATCGGACGTAGAGGTGTAAAAGGGATTTATTCAAATTTGAAACATTTTGTTGTAGAGTCCAAAGGAGGAAGAACTAGGGGATGTTATGGATCCAGAGGAGAACCTCGATGACTTCGCAAGCTATCATAATGTTTGGCTTCATTTATGAGGATAAATATTTAGGTGTTTAATCCTGCCAATTTTATTAGTTAGGGCTTACATTCATGTGAAACGATCACACAAATTGCCTGGAAATTATGAGCATTTAGGTCGTGACAAACGACAACCTCGGAATCCTAAGACGAGTTAGGGCTTATATTGTATAGCAGGGTTATACAAAAACCTAAAAATAAGGTGAGGATTTACGTTGCATAAGCAAGCAACCTCGAAGTCCTATGGCTTTGTTGTTTAAGTCTAAGGAAGGAAGATTGGTTTAGCTGGGGAAGACATGTTTTGCTGTTGAAGATGACCGTGATGCCCACCATGCTAACTCTAAGCTCCTTGCCTCGACGAGTTTGAGTTTTCTAGTGTGTTAAGTTATAGAGTCAAATCAGGTGGCCTTCTAGTTGAAGTTCTTTAAATTTTATTGGGGCATATTAAAGTTGATTAGAGCAACACCGGTTAGGATCCTACGATTCCCTCGTTTTGACACCATTATTTTTTATTGGATTCACTTAATTCAAATGAACTTACTAAACTCAACTTAATGAGTTCTATAATTTCATTTAGACCGTGGGAAGCCTCGTTAGCAACCGTGGGTTACATCCTCCAAGGAATTCCCGATCATCCGATAGAGACATCTTAATTTAGTTGCAATTGTAGTTTTGTGTGATGTTTGTGATTAAATTTTGAGTTATTTTATATTTTGAATGTTGTGGCGGTGAATTTTATCTTGGTTGATTTTAATTTTATTTTTTGTTTTGGTTTTGTAGCTATCCTGATAGTTTTAGTTTTCATATAGGGTGACATCGTTGTTTAGCATGCAAGTTTGCAGGTATAAAAGTACAATATGGAAGTACAATAAAGATGATGCTTAAAACTATAAAAGCATACCTGACGAGTCTTCTCGTTCAACCTGAAACTCAAAAGGATGTTAAGGCATTTTATATGAAACAGGGAAGTAAAATTTTGACGACCTATCTAACCCTAGGTCATATCTTGGTGGGTCCTTAAGAGTTTAATTAAGGATGATATTTGTCGAGCAAAATATATTAAGTCTAGTAGATCTCTGGGATATCCAACAAGTTAAGAAGAAGAAGCAGGTTCATGCTTCCCTCTTATCACCTAGTGAAAAGTCCCGAGTTTTTTTAAATTTATTATGTCGCTTAATAATTCATCCTATAAACACCCTAATGCTTAATGAACTTTGATGTATAAATTATCCCTAAGAATAGGGTAATTATCATCTGCAATTTAATTTTGAAAATTATGTGGGTGAAGACCCTTAAAGAGGCAAGTTAGTGTTATTAGAACACTTAGCCAAATTTTGACTTGGGCTTGTAGTGTTTGAAAGATGTTTTAATTTTAATTGAGTTTTTTTTTCTAATCCTCATTTAATAAATTTTGATTTAACCTAAGTCACTACTAAGCCTGTAAGACGGAAGTGAGTGTCTTAATTAATTTTGAAAAGGTTAAGCTTTATGTGGTCATGATTCATGATTTGAACTTTATTTGAAAATCAAAATAGGGGTATTAAATTCATTAATTATTGACTTCAAAAGTCATACCCTTAAGTCCTAGGTTCATTTATTTTAACAAACTTACAAATTTTAATAATTCAAAATTTTATTAACTTATCTTTTCAATTAAGAAAGTGAGGTTGGTTTATACCATTTAACCCCTTATGTTTCAAACATCCAAATTAAGATCAGAGGTTACCCATTTCCCTCCTTGAATTAAGCCTAAATGTTAATTAAGGCTAAATTTCCAAAATTACGCATTTGCCCCTAAGGCTCTAACACTTCATAATTCAACAAATTCAATCCAATTGACTTTGAAACTTTTATCCTACCTCATTCATGGGTTAATTAAGACATCAGAGGAGAAAATATGATTTTTCAAAATTTAATTTAATTTATATAATTATTTTCATGTAAAAAGAAGATTTTTCAAAGAAAATTCCTAACTTAGCCAAGGTAAATCCTAATCCCTTGAAATTTTTACTGGAGCTAGACTTAGACCTGAGAAGACTTTAGACCAAATTTAATGATTTTTTGAATTTTATTTGAATTTTAAGAATTATTTTAAGTTCTGGGGTATTTAAATGTGAAAAATTAAGTTTCATATTTTTTAAAAGTTCTCCTGAGGTTAGAAAACTCAAAGGAGAAGATTTTATATTTTTCTAATATTTATTTGATTTATTGGAATTATTTTTAGAGAAAACTCATTTTTAGTCTTTAAAAATTACTTTTTAGCTTTGAAATTCAGTTTCTTTATTTAGAAAATCAAAAAATTATTTTAATTGTTCCTAAGTCCTCAGGAAGCAATTTAGAACATTTTCATGAGTTATATTATTTTTGTGATTTTTAGGGATTATTAATTATTTAAATATTTAAAATAGGCTAAAAATCAAGTTTTATTTTAAATATCATTTTATTTTTAGAAAATACCCCTGATCATAGAGAACTCAAAAAACTAAGCTTTATAATTTTTCAAGTTATATTTTAATTATTAAAAATCATTTTAGTGCCAAAAATGTTAATTAATTTGAAAAATTAATTTAAGTTATTAAATGAACTTAAAATGCTTTGAAATTTTTATGGTGAGTTTTCTGGATCCTAAAAAAAATAGTGGAAGTCAAAAATCAAGTCATTTTGTTGTTTGTATTTTTCAAAATTAATTATCTTAGTGATTTAGGGTTTGTGAAGACTATGTGTTTTTTAAATGACTTGGCTCATGAGAAATTTTCCTAAAGGTTCTCTGGTCATCATAAGCCTTCCAAAATTTTCTGGGATTTTTCTCAGTAATGTGCTAATTTCCATGATTAATTTAAGCAAATAATGCATATAAACTTGAAAAATATGATTCTCTGTTAGGGACCTTCTCTAACTTTAGCAAAATCAGGGAATGTTCCCTAAGACAGGGATAACAACATGCTAGAATTTCAAGCCATAGTGTGATTACTACATGCATGGAGAATCAAAACATTCAAATGAGTGTTTAATTAATTAAAAATAAAATATGCATCACATGGATTTAAAATTATTTCCACATTGTTCTGTTCTGTTCACTGAGCAAGAGGATATTTTTATTTTATTTTTGTGATTTTTTTACACCGAGATATGAATTTTTTAAGTTAGGGATCATTTTATGATATAATTAAATCCCTATTTATATATTTAAACACGCGACGCCACCTCAACCTACGGCGGCTTCGAAGCTCCACGCGGCGCGCTCCCATTCGACGTCGTCGTCCACCTTAGCGCTTACTCAGCCCATGGTTTATGTTATGAAGCGTTGTCTGGCTTGATCTCAACTGTCCATCTGATACACACGCGATCGAACGACGCTCCGTCATCGTCCCCGATAGCCTAGCCCGAGAACCGTCCATCTTCTAACAATAAGATCTCTCTCATTTCTTATCCAAATTAGATGATTTTTTTTTAAATGCTTGTCTAGACTAGAGGCATATACATACCGTTATGATGCCATGAAATCAACTTAAAACAAATGGAGAGTTCAAATAGGCTCGGGAATAAGAGAAGTTTTATACCTTGGCTCTGAGAAGTGAAGCTTCAATCAGAGGGTCTTGGTACATTCGTCATGATCCAAAGAGACTAGGGATTGAGTCTCTGGTCTTGGTGTAAGGCCTAGGTATGATTTTGATCAAGGCCAAATTTGGGTGTTGGTCTAGAGCTATTGTAGAGGCTATTTTAGAGGGTAATTTGATGGGGCTTTTTCTTCTCTTGTTGTTGTGAAGGTGTGGGCACAAGCAATTGAAGTTTGGTGGACTTTTTAGAGATGTCCTATTTTTGCCCTAACTTTCAAGCTCAAAATTAGGGTTACATAGGGGGAATCAAGGCAACGGAGTGATTAGAATGGGCTGTGGAGGTCTCAAAGAAGCTTTGAGAGTGATTTGGGAAGCTCTCTCTGAAAATTTTTTTAGCACACCTCCCATGGTCGTGGAGGTGAGTTTTTTTATAAAAATGACCATGGGGTGGCTCTCAGGGCAAATGTTTGGGTGCATTGTGGTGCTTAGGTGGAGGGTAGAGGAGCTCTACAATTTGATTTGGTTGAGCTGGCCTCTAGGTTTGATTTGGGTGAAATGCAAGAGGGGGTGGCCCTCGGTTTTGAATTCTCTGGCAACTAGGCTGGCCAGCCATGGAAGGGGGAGGTGGCTAGGAGCTCAGGGCTTCCAGGGGAATGTGTCAAAGCAATTTAATGCAATGGGGTTTAGTTTTGGTAAGGGTATCTTAAGCATGTGCATTTTTTGAAATAAAATCCCTTAATTTGAGGGACTTTTGGTCCATGGCTTATTTTAGGTGGTTAGATGGGTTTTGGCTCATTCTTAGGGTCAAACTAATGGCTGAGGTGGAGTTAATTTGATTGCTTTAAGGTGGTTTGGTCATATTTAATGCATGGGTTCAATGTGGGTTCAAGTGATCAAATCTTGTGTTTGGGCAAGGCTAGCCATGTCAATTGACCTAATTGATTAATCAACATTGTGTAGACTATTTCATGAAGATTTTTGGTGAAGGTTTGAAGTGATTTTGAATTCAATTGGTAGGTCAGTTTGAGGGATTTTTGAAATTTGGTCAATTTGGGCATGTTGGGCTAGACATGAGTCTAGGTTGGGCTAGCCTTGGGCTAAGTCCAAATTAAATAATTTAAATAATCAAGAGAGATGTTTTGAAGATTTTTCATGAAGGGATGGAGTGGAAAGTTTGGGGCTAAGGCCATCAATTTGATGAGATTTTAAGACTTGGCCAATTTGGGGAAAATTTGGGGCTTCCGGACATAGGTTGAAATCAAATGAAATTAAGGTCTCACCAAGGCCAATTGAAGGTCAATTTTTATGTATAAGGATGTTATGAAGATTTTTCAACACAAATTGTGGCCAATTGAATGGGCTATGGGTTCAATTTGGTGGAACCAAACCATAGGGCCAAATCATGTCTAACTCAAAATTGGGTTCAAATCATGGACCAATTGAGCTAGGATTAAGTATATATTGGTCACATCAAGGGTGAATTTAAGTTTATAATTGGAATTAAGAAAAATTGAGACTAATTGGATAGACATTTGGGGTAATTTGTGGAAAATATGGGCCTTTAAAGGGCTATTTGGGGGGTTTGGTCAAAGATGGTCAAATTGGCCAAATTGGGTCATGTGATAGTTAAGAAAAATGAAATTGGGAATATTTGGGAGGTTTTGGGAATTTTTGGGGTTTTTTAGAATTTTTGAAATTTTGTGGTAAGGAGGGGTATTTTGGTAATTTGGCAAATTTTGATGATTTTGGGTAGTTTTGGGTGTTTTCAAGGTGTTTGAAATGATTTTTGAGTAAACTTGGGTATTTTGGGTAGATTTGGAAATTTTGGCCAAATTTGGGGCCCCAAGGGTATCATGGTAATTCGGGGGAATTTAGAGGCAAAATGCTATGTTGGGTGTCTTGGTAGAGTTGGAGTGCCAACCATCATCAATAAGCCATGGGCCAATGGAAACCCCATTTTGGGTTCTTCTATTTAGTGGTCTTAGCCAAACCTTAGCCAGGGCTAGTGGGTTTAAGGGACCACCTACATGAGTCTCCCAAAAGTATCAAGGAACCAGAGCCTAAAAATTTTGGGTTTAGGATTATGAGTGATTATGAGTGTAAATGATTGCAAGTGAGTGCCTTAGCCCTAGACCAACACCCCAGGTATACCCTAAGTTTCAGCAGTCCTAAGGGTGACTCATCTTGAGCTCCCCATAATGACCCCACCTACTAAGTGCTAGAGGTTAGGACCAATATGTGGAACTTCAAGCTAAGTAAAGAGGAGTATAGAATTTCTAATGGTGAGGGTTCCATGTCTAGTTTTGTAAGAATAATCAATAGGAAAGTCCTATGCCTAGATCTTAGGCTACTAAAGAGGAAAGGCTAAACCTCAACCAAAAGTGAGGTCAACAAATGTATAAATTATGCTAATGTGTTATAATCTCTAATTGTTAAAGTTATTTTTTGTGTAACCTATTTAACCTTTTAAATAATTACTTTAACAAAAAGTTTTTAAATGATTAAAATTTTCTTAGACTTCTCAATCTTGAAAAGACTTGGTCCTATAAAAAATAAAAAAAAATAAAAATAGAACTATCATTGTAAGCATAAATATACATTTTTTTTTAAATCAACTTGTAAGCTTGTAAAATCCCTTTAAAAGACCTTTAAAATTTTAAGCTTTCAAACGCTTTTTTATTTTAAAAAATTATTAAAGTTTTAAAATAAGTTTTATTTTTCTTAAAAACTTTACCTTTTTAGGATTGCATTATCAAATATTTTCTTATGACTTCAAATCTCATTTTCAAATAAATATGTGCTAAAACTAATTCTTCTCTCAAAATGTGTAAGTTTCTTTTAAAAACAAATATATGAGCTTATGAGTGTAAAATCCACACAAAAAACATGATTATTAGAAATTGCCATCCATAAATTTGCAAGTTGTATGTTTTACATATAGAAATGAAAAACCTAACAAAAATTTATGAAAACTTGCAGATTTAACATATAATCCAATTACCTGATTAATACTTAAATAATTAAACTATTTTTTTCATGATAATTTATTGCTTTTACATATAGAAAGAAAAGAAAATATTTCTCATGTGTTATACTTTTAAAAGTGTATTTTGATCTATAAAATAATTTTGAATACTAGTCATATAAAATTTAATTGTTAAATATAAAAATATAAATAAATAATATACATGTGAAATGTTTCCATGTGAACCTCAAATAAAGAATAATAAACCAAATTGAAGAACATCAACTTTGACCAAAAAATAAAATGCATAACATCAACTTTTGAATACCTTAATTCTTATGGTGACTGAAAAACTAGAAGATCAAAGAATATTAAAATTAAAATATCAAACCCATCAAAATAAAAATCTAAAATTTACAAACTTAAATAATCAAAACTACGTCTAGGTAGATCATTTGTGAACCCTAAGTTGTCTAATTTAGAAATGAAGCTTAGGATCACACATTCCTCTAGAATAGTTTAAGTATAGAAGCTAAGGTTGCTTGTAAGTGTCCCTAGTTAGTGCTAATTATTAAGGCATATAAAGCCCCAAGTCTATAAACCCCTTAGACTATGTAAATACCCTAGGATGAAGTAACCCACAATTACTGATGAAGGCACCTTAAATAACCTGATAGTTAAGATGCTCAACATTCGTAATCACTGTAGTAATAGTGGAGATCTCTTTCTATTTATTTGGTTGATAGTCTAAGGTAGCTAATAAACTCGGATGATGGAAGGCTATGAACATCTTGATTGAGTATGTAATACCCAAATTTTAGATTAGTTAAATTATTAGTCTTCTTTTAGAGTCCAAATTTTCCTTAGAGGGTTAGACTCTTCACTTCTATCTAGAAATCTTTTCAACCTTTAAATTAATCTTAAATTAATTCCCAAATCAAACTTTTAAATTTAGCCTTTCAAACCTACCTTTTAAAATCAACCTACAAATAAAATCCTTTTAAACAAAACTCTTCAACCAAAATCATTAAAACCAAAACTTTTTCAAATCAAATATTTGAAATCAAATTTTTTAAATCACCCTTCAAATTCAACTCTTTCAAATCAAACCTAACACTTTCAATAATTTACAAATCTCAAACCTAAGGAACACTTTCTTCCCAAAGTTAGTTAATGCCTGACCTGGGCTTATCCATGATACAACATTGCTGGATTTTAAGTCACCACCTTTGAATTTCAAGAAAATTGTTTCAAACCATGAAACTCGCTCATTTGAAAATCTCTTCAAATATTGAATTTTTTTGTTTGAAAACACCAACCTTAAAACCCTAAACAATTTAAGTCAATGTTTTAATCAAGAATTTCTTAAGAGTTCATAATTCTTGATATATAATTAAATATAAGTGCTTGCCTTTATTGAAATATAAAATCCCATAATAAAATAAACCTATCTTACACATGTAAGATAGTGAAAAAAACTTTAGTTAACCCAGAGTCATAAATCTTAAAGATTTTCATCATAAAAAAAATTAGAAACATTTTATGGTAGTATTTCTACCGCTTGATATAATATATTATTTTCATTTAGATAGAAATATTTTAAGAACTGTGGTGGACACATAAGTATCAACAATAAAAAATTCCCCACCATAAAGCACATTAATTAGAAATTTGATAATATGCTTTTGTTAAATAGAATTTATATGGAGAATGGAATGATTGTTAAATAAACTAAAATATTTAAAAATATTATTAACCAAAAAATTAATCTTCTTAACTGAAAAAAAAGGTGAAGAAGGAAAAGAAGAAAATAACCATGAGGCTAAATGTACACAAAATTTATACTTTTTATTATCTTGAAATCAAATAAAAAAGAAGTTATCCATTTAGACTAATCACATTGTATTTAAGAATTGTGTTATAAATATTAAAAAAAACAATAAATATATATTTATAATCAATTAAATAAAAAAACATGTTATAAGATTACAACATTAATAATCATTATAAAAGCTACGCTTAGAAAGATTATCAATTCAAATATGAATTGAAGCTGTTATTATTTACTTATTATTCTTATTTAATAGGTAGACTTGAAACTTTATATATCATCTAACATAATTATTTACTAATTTTACAGTCTAAATATCTTGCTATAAAATTAATTTAAGAATACATTATACTTGTATTGAATTACTTGAGGAAAAGAAATAGTATAAGTTTGGCGATATTTATGTAGTGAGATGATGGAAATAAAGTTATGATTTTAATAAAATTTTTAAGTGAATATAATTAAATTTTATAAATTATAATAATAAAATTTATTATTTCCTATATAAAATTCTCAAAGGAAAATAAGTGAATGAAATGTTTGAAAACTAAAGATAGTGCCTCACCAATATCTTGTATAATGCAATGAAACTACTTTATACCAAAAAAAAAGTCAAATAAATAGAAAAGGTGGTGCCTTTAAACTTTCTTATGTGGTGCTAAAATGCTTGGAACCTGAGTTAGTCCCACAACTTTAATCACCAATACCACAACACTAAGTAAATGAGGGAAAATGATATTTAAGATAGAAAGCAAGGCACAATAGTGATATATTTAAGAGCACAACAGAACTAGATAAAGCGAAAAAACATTAAAAGTGACAGAGAGATTAACATCAAAATGTTTAGCCATAGTGAAACAGTGCTACATTTCATGGACATCAACTAAAAAATAGTGTTCTTAGCACCTTGGCATTGCCAAACTCAATTTTTTTTAAGATGGCAATCTAACATATTATTTTTTAAAGCAATTTTAAAGTTTGTTTTAGGAGTTACCCATGGCATTGAAGGGGTTATTCTTGTGTGGCCTCATTAATAGCAGGAAATATAGAGTGTGAGAGTGTGAGTGAACTAGAGTGTGTGTAAGAGTGGGCTTAGAGAGTGAGAATGATAGTATTAGATAGATTACAAAAGAGAAAAAAGTGAAGTAGAGAGAAGAGAGTCTAAGGAGCATAACTCCATTAAAAAATGATTCTCATTTCCAAAATTCTTGTAATTAATTGAATTATTTAAGTTGAGAAATTTATGTTCTTTGTCAATTTTGTGATATTGGACATGACAGACATTGAGCCAAACTATTTAATAATTTTAAGTTAACCATTTCTTGAAAAATGTTTAGCTTAAGTAGACATTTTGATAGAAGAGTTACAATTACGAGTCCAAGATGATAATATGGTGTTTAAAATCTATGAGTGATACACCTAAAATATATAGTCTTTATGTACACTTTTTAATACCTATTTTTGAGATATTGTGCTGTAATGAAACATTTTTATGTGTTTTTATTCAGGTACAATCAAATAGATGAAAAATGGTGATATGAGTAAAAAAAATCAAATTTGGAGCAAAAATAAAGAAGATGCAAAAATGAACTGAGGCACCTAAGCTTCAAGACTGACACTTACGCACTTGTTAAATAGAAAGAGCCACGCCTAAGTGTCAGGTACCCCATGCTTAAGCAGTAGAAGTAGTTATTTAATAATTCATTGAATTGGGATGAATTTTTGAAGAGGTGTTTGAGGCAACCAGTGGTAAAAACGGGAGAAATATTTAATGGACATGAAAATTCATTCAGTTGGCTTTTGAAATGAGGTAACTTCTAGAAGATTCATTGAATGGGGACATATTTTGAAGAGACACCAAGACACCTCTTGAATTTTTATAAAAGAAGACTTGGATCATCCATGGAAGAGGTCAATCATTATTCATCCATCAAACTGACCAGTGCAACCACCACAAATGTTGTTGTCTCCGCCCATCGTCGCCACCCACATTTTCTTTTTATTTTGAGTGTATTTTGTATTGTGAGTGAAGGAAGAGATTCAAAGGAACTTCAAGAAATTTGGTGAAGAGGAATTTGAGATATGTTTTTATCTTTATTACTACATTTGGTTTTAATTTAAACTTTTTATTTGTGTGCATGATTTCTACTTTCAAACTCAAGTGTGGTCGTGTGTTCTCCATGAATTTTGATTAGTTTTTTTTATCTTTTTCCTTAAAATGATAAGTGATTAAGTATTGGAGGGAAGTTTTGTGAAGTATTAGACTTTAATGTTGGAAGAAGTTGTGATGATTTTAAATATTGTACTTCATTTACTTGTTGATTTGACCAATTAAGATGTTCATACCTGTTGTGAGAACATATAAGATCTGAGATGGTATTTTCTCAATCAACAAATGGTAATAATCAAATTTGATTTCATGGATGAGAATGTAGTTCATGGGGTTGAGTGCAAATAAATAAGGAAATAGAACTTGAAGGGTGTAGAATTTGAGGACTTTAGAGTAACAGGTTAAAACCCCCAATTTGATTTATAGTTTTAGGTTCTGATACAAGATATTAGCTCTAGGTGGAGGGAGACTAGGGAACTCTAGAGTGAGAGCTAGTATCTTCCTTACCTGGCCCGTCTTCAAGACTTTTCAAATTATAAATTAGCCAATGTTCTTTATAACATCTTTAGTAGGGGTAGAGAATATTATTGCTCCTATTTAGCACAACACAATTTGAATACTTCCACAACAGAATTCCTATACCTATTACTGATTCATAATAAGGAAAAAGTTATTTTTATTTATATTGCTTTTATCTTGCAAATATTTAGTCAAGTCACTTAGTTTCTTACTTTATTATCAATTATAAAAAAATACAAAAAGAAATGAACTTTCATTCCTAATTTAGTATCTAGAGTTTAAGTAAGAGTATTTTGCTAAGTAGATTTTTGTTGTCTAATTTCTCCTATTTTATAAAGTTCATATTATATTTTTCCTGTTGGTTTTATATTCATAGCTTAATCAAAAAGTCCAATATTACTTGATAACGATACGTATACTTGCATAGTATCCCATATTAAATATTAGGATTGTATTCTTACTAGCTTTGAAATTAAGAATTTAGCTAGCTTTTGTTTGGGATCAAGTTTTTGGCTCTGTTTCAAGTTAAGAATATAATTAAGGAAATTAAGCATATAATCGCTTACATCACATTGACATCTATAAAGAGAATACGCACCATGTATTTGGTGCTGTAACCAGGGAAAATTAACGAGAATTGTAAATTTTTTAAAGAGAGTTTAGAAAGCAAAACTTCTATTTTTATTAAATCTTATTTAAATTTCTAGATTTATTATATGAATATTGTAGTGTTGTTTTTTATAAAGTCTTGTTTGTGTGTTTTTATTTTATTTAATGTGTTTTATAGTAATGTATGCGTAGTTTAGGTTCTACAGGACTAGTACCTTACGATTTTGAATTAGAAAAAACTATTAGAAAAATAAAAAAATAAAAACTACTAAAAAAATAAAAATTTCAAGAAAAGACAAATCAAAATAATCAAAATGTTGAAGAGTTTAGACCTTTAATAGATTATCCAAACCCTACGGTGGATGAACTTCATTATAGTATTCAAAACCATTGTACTAATTCATTTGAATTTAAACATGCTATTAACCAAATGATACCAAATAATCAGTTTGGGGGAGCACCAATTGAAGATCCAAATTTACTTATTGTCAATTTTTTAGAATTGTGTGCTACATTTAAATATGCTGGTGTATCAGATGATGCTATAAGACTTAGACTTTTTCCTTTCTCACTAAGGGATAAGGCTAAGATGAGGTTACATTCATTAGCACCTAGATCTATCAGAACATGTGGTGATTTAGCGCAAAAAATTCCTTGCTAAATATTTTCGACCATAAAAAACTCTGAAGTTTAGAAATGATATGACATTTTTTTATCAGTTTAAAGGAGAATATATCTATGAAGCATGGGAACGATTTAAAGAACTACTGAGAAAGTGTCCAACTTCTACAATGGATTAGCTGGATCTTTTCGATCTATTATCGATGTTGGTGCTAGTGGTTCATTGAAGTCAAAACTATTTCATGATGCTTATGGTTTAATTAAAGAGATGGATACTAATAATTTTCAATGGCCTACTGAAAAGGTAAGTCCTAAAAAAGTAGACAATATTCATGAATTTAAAACTTTTCCAATATTAGGAAATTAAGTTGTTGCAATTTCAAAGAAGTTAGACCAATTTGGAATGAATTTTTCTCAACCAATCGCAATGATTGAAGAGAATTCATTAAGCTAAATGGCTGATTCTCAAGCATCATTATAAAATTTAAATACCATAAATAACAAGCAGAATAACTCATATTCAAACTATTCTATCCCAGGTTGGAAGAACCATCCCAAATTTAATTGGAATAATACTTCGAGTGGTAATAATCAGCATAGGGGGAACAACAATGTAAACTCATTGAGAAACTAGAACAACCAAGGGATTAGTAATTATATACCAACGTATCCTCCTGATTTTAATAGTAATCCACAATTTAAGGAGAGAAAGTTATCTATAGAAGAAGTGGTGTTACAAATAGGAAATTAATTACAAAGTTAAGGAGCTACAATTAGAAATATTCAGAATCACTTGGGATAAATAAAAAATTCATTAAGTAATAGATCCCAAGGAACACTTCCTAATAAAACTGAAGTAAATTCAAAAGACCTTAATAAAGAGCAAGTAAAAGTTGTTCAACTTAGATGCGGAAGAGAATTGGAATATAGAGTTCAAAAAGTGACTGAAGTAGAGAGAAAAAAAATTGAAGAGCCTGAAGAGGACTCTTTAAAAGCTTAGAGAGACCTATTTCTCCACTAATATTTGACTTGAAAAAACTACCACCTCCATTTCCTCAGAGGCTCCGTCAACAGAAGTTGGATAAACAATTTTCAAAATTTCTAGAAATTTTTAAGAAGCTTATAATTAATATTCTATTTGCTGGAGACTTAGAAAAAATGCCAAGTTATTTGAAGTTTTTGAAGGATATTCTTAACAGAAAAAGAAAGTTCAAAGATAATGAGATTATTGCACTTAGTGAGGAGTGCAATGCTGTATTTCAGAAAAAGCTTTCTGAAAAGCTTAAAGATCCTAATAGCGTCACAATTCCATGTGCAATTGAAGATACATTTTGTGGGAAAGCTTTATGTGATTTAAGTGTAAGCATTAAGCTTATGTCATTATCAATATTTAAAAATTTTGAATTAGGATAAATATCCCTTATTACTGTAACTCTGCAGTTAGTAGACTGTTCAATAACATATCTTAGAGGGGTTATAGAAGATGTCTTTGTGAAAGTGAATCAATTTATCTTTCCTATTGATTTCATTGTTCTAGATATGGAGGAAGATAAGAAGATACCTATTATTTTTTGGAGAAGTTTCCTAGCTACAGGAAGAGTAATGATAGATGTGTAGAAACGAGAAATAATTATGTGTTTCAATGATCAAACAATTATGAATATTTCCAAATCAATGTAATATCCCGCAAAAGGTAAAGATGATGAATGTTATAGAATGGATGTGATAAAATATCTAAGTGAATGTCATTTCAAAATAACTTATGAAGAGAAATAGGAAATGAAAGAACTGGAACACGAGCAAGAAGAGGAACTATATCAATGTAAAAATTTTTATAAGAAAGATTCAAACAATGTTCGAGAAAGTTTTGAAGTTTTGGACACGATAGAAAAAGATGCATTTTTTTGTCCATAAATTGAGAAACCTCCTGAGCTTGAGTTGAAGTTACTTCCTGAACATTTAAAGTATGTCTTGTTAGGTGATTCCTCTAAATTACCTGTTATAATTTCCTCAAAATTAACTACAGAAGAAGAAATAAGTTTAATGAAAACTTTAAAGAGTTACAAGAAAGCCTTTAGATGGATAGTTACTGATATAAAATGAATCAATCTTTCAATTTGTATGCATAGAATTCATATGGAAGAGAACTGCAAACTTAAGGCTGATCATAAAAAGAAATTAAATCTTGTTATGAAAGAAATTTTTTAAGAAAAAGATTTTAAAGTGGTTAGATGCTGAAATTATCTACCCTATTTCAGATAGTGCATGGGTTAGTCCAATTCATTGCGTTCCTAAGAAAAGAGGAGTGACAAGTCACAGGATGACCAATATTCATTGATAATAAAAAGTTAAATCTCGCCACTAGGAAAGATCATTTTCCACTGCTTTTTCTAGATCAAATGCTAGATAAACTAGCTGGGCATAAATACTTTTATTTTCTTGATGGATATACTGGTTATCACCAAATATAAATAACTCTTATGAAGAGAAAACAACTTTTACCAGGCCTTATGGTACATTTGCTTCTAGAAGAATTTCATTTGGTTTATGTAATGCCCTTGCTGCATTTCAAAGATGTATGATGACTATTTTTTGTGATTTAATTAAAAATGGAATTGGAGTTTTTATGGATGATTTTTCAGTGTTTGGAACTTCATTTGAATCATGTTTAGAACATTTATCAAAAGTTCTTAAGCGCTGGAAAGAAACAAATTTAGTTCTTAAATATAAAAAATGCCAATTTATGGTAACAGGAGGAATTGTTTTGGGACATCAAATTTCAGAAAATGGAATGGAAGTAGACCCTACAAAAATTGAAGTAATCGCTAATTTATGTTACCCAACAAGGGCGAAAGAAAACTAAGAGTATTTTAGGATATGCTAGATTCTATGGGTTGTACATTAAAAACTTTTCAAAAATTGCTAATCCTCTATGTCATTTACTTGAAAAAAAAGTAATTTTTAATTTTGATAAGGAGTGACTAAAAGCTTTTGAATATTAAAAGAAAAATGAGTCACTGCACCAATTATTATTTCACCAAACTGGGAAAAACCTTTTGAATTGATGTGTGATACAAGTGATTATGCTATTGGAGTTCTTTTAGGACAAAAGCATGATAAAATTTTCAAAGTAATCTAATATGCTAGTAGAACCCTTAATGAAGCTCAAATTAATTATACCACTACTGAGAAAGAGTTTTTAGCAGCAGTATATACTTCTGATAAATTCAAATCATACTTAATTAGAACTAAATGTATTGTGTATATTGATCATTCTGCTATTAAGTATTTGATGAAAAAGAAGTATGCAAAACCAAGACTTATAAGAGGGATTCTTCTTTTGCAAGAATTTGACTTTGAGATAATAGATAGGATGGGAGTTGAGAATCAAATTGCTGATCATTTGTCCATGCTTGAATTAGAAAAAAAACATTCTATTTTAAAAAGAGATTAATAAACATTTTCCAGATAAGGAATTGTTCAATGTTAATGAGTGGTGTGTTCCATGGTATGCCGACATTGTGAACTTCATTGTTAGTGATATTATACTCTATGGAATGATATACCAATAGAAGAGGAAATCTTTATTTGAAGCTAAGACTTATTTTTGAGATGACTCATTTTTATATAAACAAGGAAAAGATCTTATTATTTGAAGATGTGTGCCTTTAGAAGAAAATTATGAAATTATCTAAAAATATAACAATTCTAATTTTCGGGTACATTTTGGTGTTGATAAAACAACATACAAAAATTTAAAATCCAGATTTTATTAGCCTGTAATTTTTAGAGATGTTAACGCTTATATTAAAACTTGTGATTGATGTCAACGAGTAGGCAATATTTCTAGGAGAAATGCGATGCCCCTCAATTATGTGTTAGAAGTTGAGATATTTGATGTTTGGGGATTAGATTTCATGGGATAGTTTATACCATCTTTCGGAAAGTTATATATATTATTAGAACTAGACTACATATCCAAATGGATAGAAGATTTTGCTTAACCTTAATGTAATGCTCAAAGTGTTGTAAAGTTCTTAAGAACAAATATATTTTTTAGATTTGGGATGCTGAGAGTAATCATAACTGATGTGGGAAGTCATTCCAAAAATGCAATGACAGAAAAAATTATTAACAAAATATCATATTAACCATCAATTTGCTACTGCTTATCATTCTTAGACAAGTGGTTTGGTTGAATTATCCAATCGAGAAATTAAAAGAATATTGGACAAATCTGTGAATCCAACAAAATGGATTGGTCAGCCAAACTTAATTATGCTTTGTAGGTTTATAGGACTGCATACAGAACTCCTATAAGAATGTCCCCATACATGTTAATATTTTGGAAAGCTTGTCATTTAACAGTTGAACTTGAGCATAAAGCATAATAGGCTATTAAAGAATTCAATTACAATTTAAAGAATGCTGGTGAGAAAAGACTATTGCAATTAAATGAGCTTAAATAGACACGGAATGAATCTTGAGTGAGAGGAGATTTAAAAGGGAAGAATATGGTTATTAAAGATTTATGAGATCATGTAGGGTTGGTTGACATTGGCTTGAAGTACATTTTAATAAAATAAAAAAAAATCAAAATTTGTGCACTTACACCTAAGCACCAAAACCCTAAGCTCTGTCTTAACCGAGAGACAGGCGCCTAAGCGTTGAACCATTCACGCTTAAACGTCGGTTCATGTTAATTAGTTTGTGAAGGGTTTAAAGTGATTATTGAGTCTAAAAGACTCAATTTTTGCCCTCAACTTTGTCTCCACCCTCTAGATTTCACGATTTGGAGATTAGAGCATCCCTGATTTAAAGATTTCTTAGTGGTTTGAAGTAACTTGAGGTAAGAGCTTCACCTATATGTAAAAATTTTTAATTTTCATCATGTATTTTGAGCAATCTACCCCAAAATCACTACTCATGGTGAAAATTTGAAAAAAATCTATGAGAAATACATAGATTTGGTAGTTTAAGCTTTTAAGAGTTAAGCTTAATGATTTAGAGTTGAATTTGGAACTTATTGAGAATTTGATGTGATTTTTAGCTAGGATGGAGGAGCAAGGGAAAAGCCCAATTTGATTTAAACAAATTTGTTAGTGTGAGAGCTCAGAATCGATACAATGATGCACTGTAATCAAGAAAATTGATCCCTGAGCATTGTTTCAAGAGTTCGAGAGGAGTTGTTGAGGATTTGATTGTCAGCCTCCAGTGGGAGTGGTTTTGTTGTTTTTCTATTGTGGCGGTTATTTCTGTTGTTCGTGAGTTCTATGCAAATCTCTCCGAGGATGAAGAGGAAGGAGTCATTGTTAGAGGAAAGGTAGTGCCTTTCTCATATGAGGTAATAAATCAATTTTATCAATTGCCCCCTAGTACATTAAGCTTTTATTCAAACTATAGTCCAAATGAGGAGGAGTTAGATGAGATTATTCATTGTTGATTGGAGGAAGAGGATTATAGAAAATTACTAATGAAAGAAGAATCAACTTCCCCACTTCAAAGTTGGATGCCATAGCAAAAGCATGACACTACTTTGTTTCTACATGTCTGCTGCCTACAAATCATCTTAGTGAAGTGACCAAAGACAAAGCAACCTTGAACTATTGTATTCAATAGTTCATGCTCATTGACATTGGAGCTTTGATTTATGATGTTATCACCAGTTTTGTCATCACTGCTACTACTGAAGTTTAGGATTCACATCCTTAATTTTTTCATTATGCGAGCAGGCTGGAGTAAGATTTGATAGCTGGGAGGAGATACTGCAGCCACTCATTCCCATTACTAGTGTCAATGTGACATCTCAAGCTTCTACTTCACATGCTTCTACATCATAGGGTCAGACGTCTGGATCTGATTCTCAGTCACAACTATTGCAGAGGATATTGGACAATTTCAACTATACCGCTGATAAGGTAATAAATTTAGAAAATTTTGCAGAACAAATAGATGGACATATGAGAAGACATAGTGATTATGAGGAAAAATTCCACTCATGTATGGAAATCCTCATTAGAGGTGACCAGAGTGTAGTTTTCCCTCAATATCCAAAATATCCATCATATGCGCCTGCAGCTATTTGACATAGTGATGAGAGTGATGCTGAGGAGGAAGAGGATGATTAGACTAGTTCTATAGTTTAGTTTAGTTTTTATGTATTGTTGTGAATTTTTTGTGGTGCATTTATACTATTCTTTTGTTTGTTTGTTTGAGACTTTTAGCTTTGTTGTGTTTTATTTTGTTAGACACTACTGTGATATACTTATGTTTTTGTGGTAGTAGTTGTTTTAGTTGTGTTTTTCAGTGTTTTTAGTTAGTTTGTGTTGAACTTAATCTTGAATTTTAGGAAGGTTAAGAATATTGCTAATTTTCACTTTAAAACTTGATGTTTAGAATTTTTAAATTACTACCAGATATTTTCTTTATGTTGTAGTTGTGAATGTTTGTTAGTGTGTTTGTTTGCTTTTATATTATTCTCTACTGCATAGAACTCTAATGAATCTCTATATGTTGAGTAAAGTAAGATTTGATCAATTTAATTTTTACTCCTATTTTTTAACTTTTTACTTGTATATTTAGGATGTAAAAATTCCTGCAAGCATATTTTTTTCAGTTTTTATTCCTACCTATATATATATATGATGCTAAAATGTTTTATCTTACTAAAAATTTAATTTTGGGGGGGGGATAGAAAATTTTCTGAAAATTGAAATTTATTTCTTGTCAAATTTACTTCAAACAAATTTGATTTTAATTTGAAATAAATGATCATGTATATGAATTTATATTAGGGAAGAAAAATTTTGAATATAGAAATGAGTAAGAGAATTTAGTTAAAACCTATAATAATGAAGAAAAGCTTACAGTTAAAAATTTTTAGTGTGAAAATGATAAATATTGTGTAACTATCTTTAGTAGGAGAAATTGTATTTTTGAAAAATGTAGAAGAATTAGAATTTTATTTTCAAGACTTAAACCTCTTTTATTTAAAGTAATTTTCAAAAATATTATTTTGTTTTTTAGTAAAGGAAATATATCAACTCTTTGCTTTAGGAAAAGAAGAGTGGAATTCAAAGTAATTAAAGGTCTATCCAGATAAAGTAATCCCTATCTTGAAAACAAAAGTTTAAAAAGGGAGAAGAAGCTTGAGGATTAGTGCCTAATAAAAAATTGGTTTCACATCTGATCTTTTTATAGTATAAGACTGGAGAAACTCTTAAGCTTAAAGATATAATATAGTAAGGAAAATTATGCTTAGTAAAATTTTTTAAGTGGAGAAGATAGAATGCCTAAACTCTATATTTGGAAAATTTATAATATTTCTGAATTAGATGTAAACTTATATTTTCAAACTACTTTACATTAAAAATTTCTAAACTCTGAGTTGGTCTCATTCACTGATGTTTTTTCTAAATTGCACTACCATATTTCTACATCAAAATTTTAGAATATCCTAAAGAAACTCATATACATAATTTAATTATTTATTTTTAAAGGATTGGAGTCTCACTTGAGGACAAGTAACATTTTATGTTTGGGGGATTTTGATACACCTAAAATATTTAATCTTTATGTACACATTTTTATACCTATTTTTGAGATAATGAACTTTAATAAAAGGTATTTGTGTGTTTTTCTTTAGGTACAATCAAATGAATGAAAAATGGTGAAAGGAGTGAAAAAAATCAAATTTAGAGCAAAAATGAAGAAGGTGCAAAAATGAACTGAGACGCTTGGTGCTTACATGCCAGTTAAACAGAGAGAGCAACACCTAAGTACCAGGTACCCCATGCCTAAGTGCCATAAGTAGTTATTTGATAATTCATTGAATTTGAACAAATTTTTGAAGATGTGGTTGAAGCAATCGTTGGTAAGAACATGTGAAATAGTTAACGAACACAAAAATTCATTCAATTGGATTTTGAAAGGAGACAACTTCTAGAAGATTCATTGAATAGGGACACATTTTGAAGAGACACCAAGGCACCTCTTGAATTTTTATAAAGGAAGACTTGGAACATCCATAGAAGAGGCCAATCATTATCCATTCATCAGACCGACCAGTGCCAACCACCACATATGCCGCCACTGACGCCCATCACCCCCGTCTACCTATTCTTTTTATTTTGAGTGTATTTTGTATTGTCAGTGAAGCAAGAGATTTAAAGGAACTTCAAGTCTTTTGGTGGAGAGGAATTTGAGATAAATTTTTATCTTTATGACTACATTTGGTTTTAATTTAGACTTCTTGTTTGTGTGCATGATTTCTACTTTCAAACTCAAGGGTGGTTGTGCTTTCTCCATGAATTTTGAGTAGTTTTATTTATTTTTTTCCTTAAAATGATAAGTGAATAAGTATTGGAGAGAATTTGTGCAAAGTATTAGACTTTAATGTTGAAAGAATTTGTGATGATTTTAAACCTTGTAATTCATTTACTTCTTGATTTTGCCAAATGGTAAGAATCACATTTGATTTCATGGATGATAATGTAGTTCATGGGGTTAAGTGCAAATAAATAGGGAAATAAACTTTGAAGAGTGTAGATTTAGAGGACTTTATAGTGACAGGCTCAAGCCCCCCAATTTGATTTTTAGTTTTAGGTTTTGATACGAGATGTTAGCCCTCAGGTGGAGGGAGAAGAGGGATCTCTAGAGTGAGAGCTTGTATCTTCCTTACCTAACCTGTCTTCAAGACTATTCAAACTATAGATTAAAGAATGTTCTTTATAGCATCTCTAGTAAGGGTAAAAGATATTATTGCTCCTATTTGGCACAACACAATCAGAATACTTCCACAACATAATTCCTATACTTGTTACTAATTCATGATAAGGAAAAAGATATTTTATTTATATTGTCTTCGGTTGCAAATATCTAGTTAAGTTAGTTAGTTGCTTACTTTATTCTCAATAATCAAAAATTACAAAAAGAATTGAACTTTCATTCATTTTTTAGTATCCAGAGTTTAAGTAAAAATAATTTTATAGGTAGAATTATGTTATCTAATTTCTTCTATTTTATAAAGTGAATATTATATTTTCCCTGTGGGTTCGATATTCGGGGCTAAATCAAAGAATCCTATATTACTTGATATTAATATGTATAGTTAATAGTATCACATATTAAATATTATAAATGTATTCTTACTTGCTCTAAAATTAAGAATTTACCCAGCTTTTGCTTCGGATCAAGTTTTTGGCTTTGTTGCAAGTTAAGAATTGTAATTAAGGAATTTAAGCATATAGTCACATACATCGTATTAACATCTATAATGAGAATCGGGATCAATGAGCAACCTATTAATTAGGTTAACAAGGACTGAAGCAACTTTGTGATAATGAGTAATTTTAATTAGTCTAAGCATTTTAGACACTATAATAAAAGAAGATGGATGAAGGAATAACAAAAAGGATAAAAAAAAAAACCATGAAAATAGTTAAGAAAAATAAGGAATTAATTCTCGTCTTAAGGCCATTTGAATAAATCTATAAAGGTTCATAACTTTAAAATTATTTTAATAAGTTTGTGTGAGTAAATCAATCTTTTAAATTTTCTTAATGGAATTACTAGTTGGGAGTAGCATGTTCTACATGTTAAGATATAAGTGAAATGAACTCAATCAGACCAAGGATGTTAAATTTAGCACTTATTAGGAAATAACTAAATTAAGAATAAAAAAAGTAGTGCCCGAGTGACAGATTTAGCACTTGAGTTCCAACCAGTCTATCCCTTAAATAATAAAAGCTTGTGAAACTATACTTTATAAAATTTAGGCTCCAAAAAGCATTCCTATGAACAAAACATGGTGTCTAATGCCCGACCATCATAATGTGCTTCTATAGATCATCCATAAGCAAATATTTCATAATGCTTAAGAAAAATATGGTTGGAAAATTTTAGTGTTTTTGAAGACAAACATTTGACTCTTATACTTTCTACAAACCATTTCTTCATATAACTTTTAGAGGCATATTTAGGTGGCAAGCATATGGAAAAATCAATAGAAATTTGAGCTTATATATGGACCATCCATCATTATTTATCAATCATCATATTTATTGGTAGTGTTATATAAATATAGGCTTACAATTAATAATCCTAAAACATCAAATCTTGTTCAACCTCTTTATTTCGTTTAATTATTTTCTCTCCTCATCAACCTAAAGGTGTCAAAGTGATTAGAGGGTGTATTCCTCCTCCACAATCACACCCTAAATTTTTTATGTAAGAAATGTTTTGTCGGTCACCAAATTAGAAATTGTTGATTGGCAGAATGGATATCCCGATGCCCAGTTTTAAAAGATGTTTAATTTAATATATATATATATATATATATATACATATATATATATGGAAAGAGCACTTAAGACTCCCTAGGTGTTAAAGTATGAAAAAGTACAAGAGAGGGGAAGGGAGGTGGATCCCCATTCCAAAAAGTAGAAAAAATATATTGAGAACTCACCCATAGGGGTTCCACCTCCCATAGTACAACCCACACAAAGTAAAAAACCAAAAAATACAAGTATACTAAACCAAAACTCAAAACTGATACAAGTATACCTATATAGTAATGAAATAAAACAGACAAAAATTCAAGATAAAGCTCCACCAGAAGACTGCCCCAAACATCAGAGAGGCTATCTGAAGGTCCATCAGCTTAAAACAGATCTAGGTAAGATAAACTAGCAGAAGAGAAACCATTTGAAGGTACATCCTGCATGAAAAAGAGAGTGAAACAAATAAAATAGTACGAGTAAATAGTGATGATAAATTCAAAAGCATAGCAGAATTCCAAACGAGGGAGAGGTCCAATAGAGACATGCAAAACCTTAATGAGCATAATAGATTAAGTTCTAACATAAGGGATATCCTAAGTGTCCCAGTAATTATATGTCAGAGGGAGATCGGGGGGATAAGCCAACAGAAGGCATTTCACCTGCGTGCTTGACTAACCAGTCAGCAGGTGAATTACCTTCCCTGTGAATAAAACTCCATCTAATAGCCAGCTGATGTTTATCAACAAAAGCCTGTATGCACTTATAAGTACAAATAATATCCTAGTGGGGTGGATAAGTACCCACTGGCATCTCACAGAGTAGTTTAGAGTCAGTTTCAACTATAATTGTATGAGCTTAAAGGAAATTACTATTTTTAAAGCAAGATAGACCCCCAACATTCAGTTAACAAGGGAGTTTCAGTAGCAATAGGTGAAGTAAAATAACCCAAAAAATGCCCCTCAGGGTTTCTAAAGAGGCCACCAACAACTACAAATAGAATATTCCAGCTGCCATCCACATTAACTTTCACCCAGCCAGGAGGAGGATGAGTCCATCTAACTAACAGAGAGGGCCTAGATCTTGATACACCCAAAATATATGCATTTTTTAGACACATATTTTATACTTATTTTTTGTGATATTGCACCTTAATGGAAAGTATTTTGATGTTTTATTGCAGGTTATTAATTTTTAGGACTTAAAGCAAAAAGGATGGTATTTGGACTCAAAATGACTTTTTTGAAGAAGTACTCAGCGCCGACAGCTCTAAGGGCAGCGCCGACGGTGCAGAACAACAAAATAGCTGAAATTTTTAATCAGTGCCGACGACACCAAAGGTGGTTCCGCCCCTGTTCCTAGAAGGTTCAATGTATTTGGATGATTTTTGAAAAGTTTTTGTAGGCACCTCTTGGAGACCCAACCTTGGGCTTTATTTGGGGCCAAAATTCATTAGGAAATTGACTCCTTTTCGCTCCAAAATGTTCCACCACGCTCCATTTTCACCATTCTTCATAATCCATCTCATTCCACCATCATATTGGAGTCCATTAGTGATTTTTTTTATAGTTTAGATTTTGTGTGGTGAGATTTAGTGTGAAACTTTTTGTAAGAGTGTTGGAGAAGGAGAAAAGTGAGAGATATCTTCTTCCTGCATTTCTAAGGAAATGCTACAAGGGATTTGTGTTGAGAAAGAGTTTTAAATAAGTTTTGTTTGTTTATTAGTGTTGTACGAACTTTCTTTTATATTTGAAACTTGTGTTTTGTTGTGTTTTTCTCATGAAATCTGAGTAGTTCCCTCGATCTTTCTCCTTACTCTGAGATATGGTGAAATGTAGAGATAATATGATGTGCCAATATTAAAATATAAAATAAATTGTGATGATTTTTTAACTCTGAACTTAATTTACATTTCGATATGGCCAATTGAATTATTAAAATATGTTGTGAAACATATGATCCTGGAAATGGAGAATGAGTTCTACAACAGAGTGAGGATCACATTTGATTTCATGGAGGAGGAATTTGTTCATGGAATGAAGTGCAACTAAATAGGGAAATATTCTTTGTTGGGTTTAGAATTAGAGAATCTTTAGGGTGACAGACTAAAATCCTTAATTTGGTCTTAGTGTTTAAAAACTAAAGCGAGGGTTAACCTTCAGGTGAAAGAAAGTGGGAGCTCTAGGGTGGGAGCTGGTATCCTCCTAGCCTAGCCACAGATTTAGGGACTAAATCGAGGATTCGCCAATGATTTTCTATGCATTGTATCAGGGTAGAGAGTTATAATTGCTCTTATTTGGCACAATACATATCATAAACATTTATCTTATCTCTTTTCACCAGAACCTCATTGTAGTGGGAAAGATGCTTTTTCACATAAGAAATCTTCATTACAAAAACATAGTTAGTAGATTAGTATTTAATTTTTAAACTTTGCATTTCTATTTTGCTAATAGTTAAGTCTTTAGTTTTGATAACATCTCAACATTTGAAATTAGTGACTGTGATTTCGTTGGATTTTCTGTCAATTTCCTAGTAAAACTTATAATTGCTAATTTATACCTTCCCTGTGGGATTGATATTTGAGGCTTAAATAAAAACTCCTTTATTACTTGGTGATGACACTTATACTTGCGTATAATCCCACTATTAATTGCCTATAATTATATATATTTTACACAACTTACTTTAATACAATGATCAAGTTTTTGGAGCTGTAGTGGTGTCAAATTCATAAATCCTTACATATAAAAAATCAGGATCAAGTTTTTGGCGTCATGGCTGGGGATAGTAATGGTTAATTTAGGTAAATTAAATAGTTTTGATAAATTAGGAAAGTTAGAGATAATATTTATCTTTTAGGATTTTTTTAAATTAAAATTTTTCCTTAAATTAAAAATCTCCAAGATATTTTTTTTTGAGTTTTTTTTTTTTAAAATAAAGAATTTTACTTTGCTTACTTTATTTGTTTATGCAAAATATTGGATTTGAAGCCTTGGTACATCGCGATTTAGAGTTAGAATGTACTATTAGAAAAATTAGAAAACAACAAAGAGAAATTAAAATTTTAAAAGAAATGACAAATAAATTAGAAAATCCAATAAAAAAGAATCGGCAAAGACCTTTAAGTGATTATGTGAATCCGACAGTAGATGAACTTCACTTGACTATTCAAAATCCTGATGTTGCTGCTAATTCATTTGAGCTTAAACCTGCTATTATCCAAATGGTACAAAATAATCAGTTTGGAGGATCACCTACTAAAGATCCTAACTTACATCTTGCTAGTTTTTTTGAGATTTGTGCTACATTTAAATATGACGGAGTGTCTAATGATTTTGTTAGGCTTAGAATTTTTCCTTTTTCATAAAGTGATAAAGCCAAGGCTTGGTTAAATTCATTAGCACCTGGATCTATTTGAACTTGGGGAGAAGTATCACAAAAATTCTTGGCTAAATATCTTCCACCCTCGAAAACCGCTAAGCTTCGAAATGGTATTACATCTTTTTGTTAGATTGAAGGGGAATTGATATATGAATTCTGGGTAAGATTTCATGATCTTCTTAGAAAATTTCCACATCATACTTTGCCAGATTGGTTCATAATTTAAACTTTTTACAATGGATTAGTAGGATGACTAAGATCTATTATAGATGCTGTTGTGGGTGGATAATTAATGTCAAAACCTTTTGATGAAGCATATTCTTTATTTCAAGAAATGACTATTAATAATTTTCAATGGCCTTCTGAAAGGGTAAATCCTAAGAGATTAGCTAGTATTCATGATTTTGATGCAATGTCTATTTTGGCATCTCAAATTGCTGCTATTTCTAATAATATTGATAAAATAGGAGTGAACTATTCTCAAATACCCCCAGTATTAGAGGAAAATTAACTAGGATAGATTATTGATACTCACCCATCTTATGAAACTTTAAACACTATATATAATCAAAATAACAATCCCTATTCTAACTATTTTAACCTTGGATAGAAAAATCACCCTAATTTTAGTAGGAATAATTATAACAATCTGGTGAATCCATTCAAAAATCTGACAATCAAGGAAATCCTAATTTTTGACCTCATGATCCTCCAGGATTTAACTCCAATCCTAACCCACAAGTTAAGGAAAAGAGGTTGACGATGGAAGAAGTGATGTTGAATGTGAGAAATCAAATACAAAATCAAAGGGTTGCTATTAGAAATATTGAAAATCAATTAGGACTTATTGTTTCTGCACTTAGTAACAGACCTTCTAGAATTCTTCTGAGTATTGTGGAAGTTAATCCAAAAGATCAAAATAAAGAGCAAATTAAAGCTATTCAATTAAGAAGCGGAAAAGAAGTTGAAACAGGGATCCAAAGAGAAACTGAAGTTGATGAGGATAAGGAAGAAATGGAAAATGATCAACATGAAAATGAACAAACATAGGTTCCTTTAGAAAAACCATTACCTCCATTTCCTCAAAGACTGAAGCAGAAAAGTAAAGATAAACAATTTGCAAAATTTTTGGAAATCGTTATGAAATTAACAGTAAATATTCTTTTTGTTGAAGTTTTGGAACAAATGCCAAGTTATGTGAAATTTATGAAGGATGTACTAAATAAGAAAAGGAAGTTTATAGATCACGAGACCGTTGCACTCAGTGAAGTGTGTAGTGCTATTATTTAGAAAAAGCTTCCTGAAAAATTAAAAGATCCTGGTAGTTTTACTATACCTTGTTCAATTGGTGAAAAGTTTTATGGAAAAGCTTTATGTGATTTAGGAGTGAGTATCAATCTTATGCCCTTATTGATCATTAAAAGTTTAGATTTATGAGAAATTTCCTCTACTACTGTAACCCTTCAGTTAGTTGATCGATCAATAACTTATTCAAAAGGAGTTGTAGAGGATGTACTAGTAAAAGTGGATAAATTTATTTTCCCTGTAGACTTTATA
>NEWO01000687.1:265657-285428 GCA_003013225.1 Phalaenopsis aphrodite | reverse complement strand
TCATCGTCCCCGATAGAATGATCTCGTGACTGTCCCCACTAAAACCCTAAGATCTCAGCTTAGACTCGACCAAATCACCTCGGGTTTGGTCCTATGGACTTGTCTAAGTGAGACGAACATATCAATACAGTAATCATGCAATTAAATTAAGTCTAATTACATGGAGAATCAAAATAGGCTCGGGATGAGATGAGGTTTTATGCCTTTGCTCTGAGAAGTGAAGCTTTGATCAGAGTGTCTTGGCACACTTGTTATGATCCAAAGAGGATAGAGATTGAGTCCTTGGTCTTGGTGTGATGCCTAAGTGTGGATTCGACGAAGCTTGAATTTGGGTGTTGGTCTAGAGCTATAGTAGAGGCTCCGTGGAAGGGGGATTTTATGGAGCTTTGGCTTCTTTCACTATTGTGAAGGTGTGGGTAGAGTTAATTTGAGTTTGGGTGGACTGTGGAGGTGTATTGGGTTCTGTCCTAGTTTCTTGCAATGTCCCAAGCTCAAAATTGAGCTCCAACAATGCGAATTGGTGAGGGAAAATGGTTGGAATGCACTGAGGGGATCTTAGGGAAGCTCTGTGTGAAGTTTGGAGAGGTCTCACTAAGGAAATTTTAGCACTTAGTTTAACGGCCATTGAGGTGGCCTTTTATAAAAATGGGGTTATGGTGGTTGTCATGGCCAATAAGAAGGTGTAATACGGTGCTTAGGTGGAGGGCAGAGGAGCTCCATAGTTTGATTTGGATGAGATGGCCTCTAGGTTTGATTTGGGTGAAGTTCCATGGGGCTGGCTCTCAGTTTTGATCTTTTCTGGCCACTAGGCTGGCCGGTCAGCCAGGGGGAGGTGGCTAGGAGCTCAGAGAACCCAGGGGAATATGTCACAGCAATTTAGTGCAATAATACCTAATTTTGGTAAGGATATCTTAAGCACATGCATTTTTGAAAATAATATCCCTTGATTTGCGAGACCTTTGGTCTATGGCTTGATTTAGGTGGTCTCATGGTGTTTGGAATGGTCACTAAGTCCAACTAATGGTTGTGATGGAGTTAATTTGGTGACTCTAGCGTGGTTATGTCACATTTAGTGCATGAGTCCAAATGGGTGCAAATGACCAAGTCTTGGGTTTGGGCTAGGTTAACCATGTCAATTGGCCCAAATAAATGTTGAATTTGGTGTATATGATCATAAGAAACAACTTTAGTGAAGAATGGAAGTGGTTTTGAGTTCAATTGAAGGATAAATTTGAGGGAATTTTGAACTTTAATCAATTTGGTCATGTTAGGCTAGGCTTGGGTCAAGCTTGGGTTAGCCTTCGGCTAAGTCCAAATTGATTGTTGTAAATGGTCAATAGGGACCTCATAAAGAGTTTCCAACATGAATTGGATGCCAATTTGGATGTTAAGAATATCATTTGGGTGAAATTTGGGGACTTAGCCAATTTGGGGATAAGCCAATTTGGGGCTAAGTTTGGGAATTTTGGATTTAGGCCAAAATAAAATGAATTTGAGGCTTCACCAAGGCCAATTTATGGTTGATTTTGATGTGTAGGAATGTTATGAAGATTTTTCAACATTAATTGGGGCCAATTGACTAGGCTATAGGTTCAATTTGGTGAGATTAGGTCATATGGTCAAAATTGGGGTTTTGACCTAAATCAAAATTGGGCTCAAATAATGGGCCAATTAGGCTTGGATTTGGTTTAGTTTGGTTGTATCAAAAGTTAATTTGGGTTTAGGATTGGAATTAAAGCCAATTGAGATCAAATTGATGGACATTTGGGTTGAATTTGGGGAAATTTGGGTCTTTAAAGGTAAATTTGAGGATTTTAGTTAAAAATGGTCAAATTGGTCAAATTGGGTCCTGTAGTAGTTAAGAAAAATGAAATTGGGAATATTTAATATTTATTGAGATTTTTTGGGAATTTTTGGAATTTTTGGAATTTTGGGCTATAGAGGAGTATTTTGGTAATTTGGCCAATTTGTGGATTTTAGGTTGTTTGGGTGTCTTGGTATAGTTGAGGTACCAACCATCACCAACAAGCCATGGACCAATGGAAACCCCATTTTGGGTCCTCTACATAGTGGTCTTATCCAAACCATAGCCATATGGCTAGTAGGTTTAGGGGACCATCTACATGAGTATCCCAAAAGAATTAAGGGACCAAAGCCTAGAAGTTCAAGTTTAGGGTTGTGAGTGATTGTGAGTATAGATGAGTGTAGTGAGTGCCCTAGCTCCAGACCAACACCCAGGGTTAACCCTAAGGTCCAGCAGTCCTAAGGGTGACTCATCTTGAGTTTCTCCCATAGTGACCCCACCTACTAAGTATTTAGAGGTTGAGACCAACATGTGGAACTTCAAGTTGAGTAGAGAAGAGTGTAGAATTTCTAATGATGATGGTTCCATGTCTAGTTTTCTAAGAGTAGTCAATAAAAAAGTCTTATGGCTAGACTTTAGGTTACTAAAGAGGAAAAACTAAACCTCAACCAAAAGTAAGGTCAACAAATGGACCCCCAATAGGTGTGGTGTGCTGCGCAAGAACACCGCGCGTATTGGCGTCGACCGATGAGATCAATAAAAACCAATACAAACTCCTAATTCAATAGACCCATAAGTATGTTTAGAGTTGTGTGCGTGATTTGTTTCTGCTGGAGAATTAGTTGGTGATCGTTTGGTTGAAATCAAGGAGTAGGGACTCTCGCTGAGGATCGGAGAGTGAATTTTGAGTTATGAAATTTCAAGTATTTATATAGGATGGAAATCATTATGTAAGTACTGAACCTGAGGTGGGAATTGAAATTTGGGTATTAATCTCGAAATAAGAATCAGATGCCATAATCCATTTAAGGTTGTCTTAAAACTGACTTCAAACGGTGAGAATAAGATGCCTTGAATTAATCGAAACGCTTATTCCCTCAATCTCTAGAATATGGTTGAATTTGATTCGAAAGATTGTGATAGGAGGGGTTCCTAAAGTAACGTGGAATCAGATATAAAATCTTCAACCTCTAGTATATCGAAGGATTTGGCTTGGAAGATTGCAATAGGGGGAGCGTCTAAAGCAACGCAATATCATATGTGAAATTCTCAATCTCTAAATTTGATTTGAAATATTGCAATAGGATGAGAACCTAAAGCAACACGAGATCGAATGTAGAATCCTCAGCCTCTAGAATTTGATTTGAAAGATTGCAATAGGATGAAAACCTAAAGCAACATGAAATTAGATGTAGAATCCTCAACTTCTAGATTTGATTTGAAAGATTGTGATAAGATGAGCTCCTAAAGCATGCGGTATCAGATGAGCTACTAAAGACATTCCTTCAGTCATTAATCTTGTGCTTAATTTTTTCAATGACATCATCCATGTGAATCTATTTTTTTCTTTTACCCTAATTAATTCAGCCATTAATCCCTAATCAGATTTACCCCAATGTAATTTAAGGGGAGGGAGGCGTGTTGATAACCAGTGAAGGCAGGCTCCCAATTCATAGTAGAGTGTTTGACATGCTTGCAAAAAAATAGCTGACTTTTATCACAGTTAAAAACAAAACCAGAACAATTCTGAAACTCATTTAAAAATAATATTATGCTTTTAATAGCAAGTTTGGATGCATTAGAAAAGATGATAACATCATCAGCATAAGATAAGTGTGAAACCATAGTCTTAGCCTTGTGTAAGAATTGTGTTTGAGGATGAAGCAATTGAAAACGATTAAGTAATCTAGATAAGTAATAAAAAACAATGATGAAGATGGTTGGGAAAAGAGGGTCCCCCTGCTTAATACCCCTTTTAACAATGAAAAATACATAAGAATTACCATTAACGAGCACACTGTAATGGTTATTGGACAACCATCTCTTAATGAGCATGCAAAAACTAGCACAGAAACCTCTAGTCACCAAAACATTTATGATGAAATCCTAATTGATTGTATCAAACGCCTTTTTAATATCCAGTTTGATAACCAAATTTCCACCCGTACATTTCATGCTTAGATCCTTAATAATTTATTGGGCCAACAAAATCTTATCAGAAATATCTCAGCCTTTAACAAAATTCAATTGATGGGGGGAGATAAGAGAGGAAATTTGAGGTTGTAAATGGCCCACAATCAATTTACTTATGATTTTGGATACCACAAAAGTAAGGGAGATAGATCCAAAATTTTTCCAATGTGATTTATCGATAGATTTAAGAATTAGCACAATCAGTTGTAATGATTTAGTAATCAACAACATTGGAGCCAATTTGATCCACATCAGTATGGACAACACCATCAGTTGTAATGATTTTAAGAATAAAATTAATTTCCTTCTATGCTTGATGGTAGCATGGAAATATTTAGTTGTAATGATAAAGTGAAAATCGTTGGCCTTTTCCCTTAAGAAATCTTCTTCAATAGCAATTTCCTCAAAAAAGATTTTGATGAACTTGAGCCACCTTTTCAAAAAAAGAAGGATTGCAGATAACTCGTGATTCTAGCAAACCCACCTCCAGTTGAGCTTGCAAAACTCTGGAGTGGACATTGCCAAACACATCAAAATTCCACTTCTTCAACTTAGAAGTCACTTTTTTATGTAATTTCCACAAAATAAACCAAGGGCTGCCACAAATCTCAATACTCCAAGCCTGTTTAACCAGACTCAAAAAGGAAGGATGAGAGGTCTAAACATGGAAATCTGAAATTTGAATGAGCAGGTTTAGAATGAAAGGCCAAGCTAAGAAGAATAGGAATATGATCAGAAGCATAATGATTAAGATGCTTAACATGACTAATATTATAATAGTCTAGAAAAAAGGAGTTTCCCAGGAATCTGTCAAGCCTCTGCATTAGCAGGCCTCTCCTCCAAGTATACGGAGAACTAGAGAAGCCCATGTCAAAAAGACTAGCTTCGGTAATATGCTCACAGAAATGATTTATAAGATTAATATCAACCTTTTCTCCACTTCTTTTCTCTAAAGGAGACATGATCATGTTAAGATCTTCTCCAACACACTAGCTATCAGTAATAGAAGCACCCATATGGATAAGTTATTGCCAAAGAAGAAACTTATCCGGTAATAAGGAGCTAGCATAAACAAAGGTAGCCCACCATGAAACTCCTCAAAAGTATAGCTAACAAGAAGAAATTCCAAATCATCCTTAATAATGTTTAATTAAATATCCTTCTTCCAAAAATGACAGATTTTGCTGTTCTTAATCTATAGTGCAGCTATTTTTTGAATTTTTTAATAATACTATCCTTATGAACACACACCAGTGGCTCCAAAATCATAAAAATGTCAGGTTTATGGCGGACCCACATAGGGAGTGAGGGTCCGCCACTCCCCTAATGTTCCACACTAAGTTGTTAAAGATGATGGCTCAAAGCACCTCTCCTAGTGATCCTAGGGGGAAGGTGCAAGTGCTCCCCTTAAAAGGATAAGTGACCTCAATTATGTTAGAGGTTTTTAAATGGGAAATTTCATATTTCCTTGTGCCTCTTTTCCTACTTGATTTTTGGATGCTTGATTCAGAAGCCAAGGACAAAGTAGCATCAGCAACAAGGTCCAAAGGTTGTGTATCCACAGAAACTCTAGCAGGATTAATAGGTAGGAAGTGTGAAGGAGTAGAGTGCATGACAGGGAAGAGCTGGGAAGAAAAATTTTGGAGAGCTTCCTCTACTATAAATCTCCAGAAGGAGGGATAACATGAAGGTTAGGGGGAGTATTGGCTAATGGTAATTCATTGACATGTTCAACTATTGAATCAAAGTCAGTCATTGAAGATGGCAAATTTTGAGATGATGTGGGAAGATGTGGGCATGGTGTTCCAGAAACTATCTCCACTGATACGCGTAAAAAATGACTACTTTTTCATATATATTTCATGCTCAATTTTAATGATTTTCAATGATATTGCACTTTAAAGGAATGTATTTTTCATATTTTTTGTTTCAGGGACAAAAAATAGAGTTTCGGAGAAAAAGAAACAAAAATAATGCAATTTGGAGCAGAAATGAGCAAGAAAAAAAATTTTATTCTGTCACATTTTGATATGTCTATGCTTAATATAATTTACACCTCTCACACATTTTTGAATAAAATTACACTTTAGTGGAGCTGTGCAGGGTGGGTGCGGACGGTGCTAGAACAGAACTGGTGCCGACCACGCTAGAGTGTAGAAAATGATGCCAAAAAGGCGCTGACAGCGCCCAAAATGGCGTCGACAGCACCTGAGATGGTTTGGACGTGATCTTGGGTAAATTTCTAGAAGATTCAATGTATTTGGATGCTTTTTGGAAGGTTTCTTGAGGCATCTCTTGGGAAATTCATCGCTACACTATAATAGAGTGCTTTTATGTCAGAAAAAGTGGTGTGTGTGAGTGAAAAAATGTGGAGAATGTTTAGAGATCTTAGAATAGGAGTAAAAATGTAGATTTCTACCTTTTTGGAGAGATTGGTGTGGGGATTTTGAGAGAATCTGTAAGGGAATGTTCTAGCATTGCATGGATTAGTGGGAAACTTTGTGAGAGAGATTTTCATCTTTCTTTCAAGGGGAAAAGCTATGTATTGTGTTCCTCATTATCTTATGATTTTCTAAATACTTATTTAGTGGATTTTCTTTGATTTAATGAAGTTTTTCATTGTATTTTCTTCGTGTTTTGTGATGTGTTTCTCTTACTCTTTCTTCTTTTTTTGGAAATATTGGAATAAGAAGATATGTCATTATTTTCTTTTTACTTTTCTTTTGCAATGAGTCGGATTCATGTTTAGGATATTTAGATGCATGCTAGAAGAAGTTTTAATTATAAATTGTGATGGTTTTTCAACTCTACTCTTAATTTACTTTTCGAAATGACCAATTGAATTGTTAAAATATGTTGTGAAATATATGATTTGAGAAATAGTTTATGAGTTCTACAAAAGAGTGAGAATTACATTTAAGTCCTTGAAGGAGTATTTTGTTCATGGGATTAAGTGCAAATAAATAAGAAAATATACTTTGTTGGGTGTAGAATTGAAGATTTCTACGGTGAGAGACTAAAATTCCCCAATTCGATCTTAGTGTTTGAAAACTAAAGCGAGAGTTAGCCTTTAGGGGAAAAAAAGTGGGAGCTTTGGAGTGGGAGCTAGTATCCTCCTAGCCTAGCCACGGATTTAGGGACTAAACCTAAGATTAGCTAATGATTTTCTATAATACTGAATCAGGGTAGAGAATTAAAATTGCTCCTATTTGGCACATATAATATTTAATGTATCTCATATCTTTACATTATCCAATTTGTTACATAAGAATCATAGTTTTTAACATCTTAAAATTCTCCAAAATAACTCATCCAAAAAGTGTTATCTTTAGAATTAATATTTACATTTTAGAATAGTTACTATCCTTACATTTAACATTCACATGTAGGAGTAGTTACTAGATAAAACATCATTTTAATCGACATTCTAAACTAAAGACTAATAGTAGTAGACTGGAATATGACTAAGGACATCTTTCCTCGCTTCCTCGTGGGATTGATATTCAAGGAATAAGTAGAAAGTCCTATATTTCTCGAAGCAATATGTGCACTTGCATAGAACTCATAGTGTGTGAACTATTTGTTATATTTCATAATGTTTTAATTTTGTTTATTAGCTGCTAAATATAAATTGGTTCAAGTTTTTGGTCGTCTTTTGAAAGCTAAATTACTGCGTAGTTACAGGCCGAGTCAAGTTTTTAACACCGTCTCAAGGGAATTGAATTGATATAAAACACGCAAAAAAACAACACGCACTAGGGGTGCATAATCCACCCTGTCATCAATTCTCTTGGAGCTAATTGGTGGACCAGTATGCTCAATGGCATAGTGTTGCACAATATTATTCCCTTCCAAATAAGAGACATTTTGTTCTATCACTGGAGGTGTCCTCTTGTCAATTTTATTTTCAACAGAGGTTAAATGGCCCTTGTTTCTTTTCCTTAACTCAGGATGTAGGTGAAAACATTGCACAGAACCATGTCCAAACATGTGGCAATGGTAATGGTAGTGAGGGAGCTTTTCAAGAATAACATGTTGTCGATAACCAGTGTGTGTAGAACCTGTCCAAACCTCATCTTGGGGTCATAAAGTGACATCTCTCTCAATTAAAATTCTTTCCATGGAGGGACTTGCTAAATTAAAAGTTGGAGCATCCAACATCAGAGGTTTTCCATACCTAGCAGCTAGGGAGAATAAAATCTCATGATTAAATAATTGTACTTTCAAACCAGGGAGTCAAAGCCAAAAAGGGATAATAGAAAGCTCATCTTGGGGATCAAAATCTGCAGTCCATTTTATCACTTTCATTAAAACATCTTCAAAATGAGCAGTTCTACGAGTAAAAAGTTTAGCATAGTCATCGTCATTAGAAAGCTGAATCATAATAAGTTTACTATCCAGAGCCCTAATCTTCCAGCCATCAGCCAAATTCATAAGATCAAAATGCTTATAAAGAAAGTCAAACTTCAGTAGACCATAGAGAAATTTTTCCACAAGATGAAAATGAGGAGAAGTTAGAATAGTGTTACCAGAAACAGAAAGGAAGAGTGCAAACTTTCCACTCTTCTTCCCTTGCTTCCTAATAAAGTTTTACTCCCCTTTAAGAACTAAAGATTCATGAAAAGATGTAGGGAAAGCTAAACTTGGAGCAGCACCAGAGGAGGAGCCTCCGACAATGACTCTGGCATAAGACCTTGCCATAGATGGCAAGAACTAAAAGCCAGAGAGTAGGAAACAAGCACGCAGGAGAAGCCAAAGAAAGAAAAAAATAGAAAAGATCTCACCAACATCTAGCAGTTGAGACTAAAGAAGCACCATCAAAATTCCAAAAATGTCTCTAAAGCACCAAGAATCCCAAACCCTAGCAGAGCTCAGGCAGACGCCATCATATATATATATATATATATATATATATATATAATTTAGAAAAAGTAATATTTCAATTTTCAAAAATACAAACTAAATCGATCTCATATCTGATATAATTTAATTAATCGAGCACAACACCGTAAGCAATACATATACCCCAAATGATAGATACACTACTTGCTGGTGGTGCTCAATTAAATAAACTAAAGAATTTATGACATTCGTTTTAGTCTGCAAAAAATCATTTTTATGTTGAACGAAAAGTTCCCTTAATTAATATGAAGAATTAAACAAGGTGTTTATATTAGACTGAGTTCTTGAAGTTTCCTATAAGGGTAAGCATCTATAATTAATTACATCTTAGATAACCAAAATCATCTAAGAAAACTCTCGATTTAGATCAAGAAATATTGTCTTCAAGGAATTTAAAAGGATAAGGCTTTTCAAAGATCGAACAAAGAGGTGTCAAATGAGGATGACTTAAATTTAGAACACAAATTTTAGAAATCCAAAGGGAAATAAATTAGAGGTTGTCACAGATTCTGAGGAGAACCTCAATGACTTCCCAAGTTATCATATGGTTTAGCTTCAATTTCAAAGAGATATTTTTATCAAGTGTTTCATCCTGCCAATTATTATTATTTTAGGCTTACATTTGCATGATACAATCATACAAATAGCCTGAAAGATGGGAGAATTTATATCATCATGAATGACAACCTCATAATCCTAAAAATGTGTTAGTGCTTAAATTGTACAACATGATTATGTAAAGGCCTAAAGTCAGAGTGAGGATTTATGTTGCACTAGGCAATCAACCTCAAAGTCCTATGACTTGCTCTTTAATTCTAAAGAAAAGATGTGCTATTGTAGATGCTCATGCTATTGTAGATCCTTATGTTGTTATAGATTGCTAGCCACAGAGTTAGCTCCAAGCGATGAAGTAGCAGTACTAGAGTCTAAGGTTCAATGGTTTTATCAGGTGTTTCAAGGTTATTCAAACATTATGGGTGGGGGGTTAAAGTTGATTGGAGCAACACCGACTAGGATTCCACGATTCCCTCATTCTGATACCACTATTTCTTTTTAACTTACTTAGTTTAAATGATTTATTAAGCTCATTAAACCAGGGAGATCTTGTTAGCAACTGTAAGTTACCTCGTATGAATGACTCTCGTAAATTTTAATGATTGTTTTATGTTTAAATGCTTTCAAATGATTTATGGTTACCTTTGAAAGTTTTTAATTTAATTTTGAAAATTGTTGATTAATTTTTTTAAAAATGGCTTTATTTTGCAGGTGAAGTAAAATCCACAACCAAGCATGTGTAATATTTTAAAGCTATAGTAAATTACATTAGATAAAATGACAGAAAGTAAATAAAATAGTAAATGTGTACCTGTCATCTTATTCCTAATTCCGCAGGAAGATTAGTTTTTATAATACATATAACTTTACAAGAACAGAAAACAAGAAAAGCAGTTGAAGGTGTAGTTACCAAACCCCAAGTCATGACTTGTTGAGTCCCTAAAGGTCTTAGTAGATGATTTTCTTAAGCAAAGAATAATAAGTTCAATTGTCCTTCAGAATATCCAAAAGTTCATAAAAGTGTTTGGGGAGCAATCCCTAAAAATCTTAAAATCCATTTGAAATGTTTGAGTTCATTTGAACCTACTATGTTGCTCAATTGATCATCCCAAATTTAGATTTAGTTCAAATGAATTCAATGAATTGATACATCATATGCTCAGTGAACTAGATATTTTAATTATCTCATGAGAAGGGTACCCAATTTAAGAGTTATGTGAATAGTGCCTTTAGAACAAGCTTAAGCTATGAAGGATCTAATGCCCACAAGTAAAGCTGGACCCATAGTGTTTTAAAAAATGTTGAATTATGTTTTCTTTTCTAATACTAAGCCATTAGGGTCGTACATTTAAAGTGAACTCACAGTGATTAAATATTAAATTAGGCGAAGTTCAATTCTCTATCAAGATCATGACTTATCATCAAATCACCAATAAGGGGGCTTTAAATTAGTGAAATATCATCTACCTAACATTAGCCCACCACCATAGAATTATCTGATTTAATTAACCTCTGAATTATTATAATTAAGTAAAATTATAATTATAACTTTATTGCAAAAGAGTGAGAAATTGGTTTCTACCATTTTTGTCCCTTATATTTCAATCATCCAAAAAAAACTTGATATAATCAATATTAAACTTTTAACCTTTTTAATCAATCTTAAAATTTAATTAAGGCATTAAGAATCCAAAATTACCATTTTGCCTCTAAGGCTCTTCACTTCATAACTCATCAAATATAATTCAAATGACTTTGAAATTTTTAGAGTGCCACTCCCACAGGTCAATTAAAATATCAGAAGAGAAAATGTGATTTTTGAAAATTTTATTTAATTTAAATAATTATTTTTAACTCAAAAATGTGATTTTCCATATTAATTTATTTAACTAATAAAGGTAAATTTATTGTTCATGGGAGAATTATTGGAGGTTCACCTAGGTTAGAGGACCACTTGGACTAAATTTTATAGTTTTTCAAATTATATTTTAATTATTATAATTATTTATTAATTTTAGTAATTTAATTAAATGTAAAATATGTTTTAATTGCATAAATTACTTTTTATATTTTTATTAATTATCTCTAAGTTTAGAGAACTCAGAGAAACAAACTGTTTATTTTGGTAAATTTTAATTTATTTATTATAATTATTTTAATAAAAAATTAGAGAAAAATACACTTTTAGCCTTTAGAAAATTATAATTAACTTAGAGAAATTTAAAAAATATTCTAATGAGTCTCGAGTGAATAAGAAACAATTAAGAACATTTTAAACTATTTATGTATTTTTGCAATTCTTACTTATTTTTAATTCAAAAATAAGTTTAAAAATAAAGTATGTACTTTAATATAAATTTTTTTTTCCTAAATGTTCCTAATCACAAGGAATTCAGAAAACCACTTTTCATATATTTTCTAATCATATTTAATTTAATATTATTATTTTGAATACAAGAAGGCCATTTTACTTGGAAAATCAACTTTAGTGATAAATATACTCCAAATTGATTCCAAAATTTTACAATGAGTTAGTTTGATTATCCTTTACAATGTCGAATTAATTTTGTTAAATTTTGAATAATTTTTTATTTAAGTAATTCATTATAAGTTTTAGACAATTAATTAACTAAAAACATTTATAAAATTACTTAAATCCATTTTATATTTTTTCTAGGATCCACTAACCAAGGGAAACCTGTCAAAATTAATCTAATAATTTTTTTATTTATATTTTAGTTTATAAAACTATTTTAAAGCAAAAATAGGCAACTTGGTTTGAAAATTAAGGTTTCAAAGATAGAGGTGCTCTCTGACCTTGAAAAAATCAGAGAACATCCCTATTTATATGAGGAATCAACTCCTAAAATTTCAAGTCATGGTGATTATTATTTAGCTAATTAAAATTAAAACATTACAAAGAGTATTTAATCAATTAAAAAAAAACACAAGTCAAATAACTTTAATTTTATTCCACATTGTTATCCTCTATTCACTAAGCAAGATGATATTTTTATTTTATTTTTATGATTTTTCTACACAGTGATATGGATTTTCTATGTTCTGGAATTAATTTAAATAAAAAATCTTAATTTTTTTACTTAATCCAGTCAGCGCCACCTTAACACAAGTCTATACGGTTACATGCTTATGAAATCAAACTTCTCTTCACAAAAGCCCAAACCAAGCCAAAAATTAGGGGTTTATGGTCTATACCTGAGTTTGAGAGGGGAGACCTCAATCAGATGCTTCTAGAAGCTTCAATAGCATTTGACAAACCTCTTGAAAGTTTTCTTTTCCTTTAGTGAATAGCCTAAGTAGGACTTTAATGAAATGTTGATGCAAACTAAGTTAAAAGCTAAGTTAGGGTGCTCAACAAAGGAGGGTTTTGGTGGGAATCTTCTTAGTTTGGTATGGGGAAGCTTTTGAAATAATTAATTTGAAATTTTGGGGAGTGAGAAATGACTAGAAACTACCCTGATTTTGAGCTCTAAAATTGAGCTCAAACAGTGGGGAAGATGGATGGAAGATGGTTGGAATGGGCTTAGATGATCTTGGAGGAGCTCTGGAAGAAATTTGGCAGAGTTTCTTCAAGGAAATTGGTGATCTCTTCTTTTGTTAGTGGGAGGTGGAGTTTAATTAGAGGGGGGAGGAGTGGCCACCATGGCTAACCAGTGGGTGCAAAGGACAACTTAGGTGGAAGGAAGAGAAGCTCTAAAGTCCAATGGGAGCGAGCCAAGCAAGGGAGTTTTAAATTTTGGTTTTGGCCATGGGGGCCTCTCGATTTTGTTATTTTTTTGCAACTAGGCCGGCAAACCAAGCCAAGGCTGGTGGTTAGGTAGCTAAGAAGATCCAAGGGAATCTTAATGAAGATCACAAGAAATTGAAGAGCCTGAAGAGGATGCTCTGAAATGTTTAGATAGACCTATTTCTCCACTTAAAGTTGACTTGGAAAAACCACCACCTCCATTTCCTCTGAGGCTATGTAAACAGAAGTTAGATAAACTATTTTCAAAATTTATGGAAATTTTTAAGAAGCTTACCATCAATATTCCATTTGTTGAAGCCTTAGAACAAATGCCAAGATATGTGAAGTTTATCAAGAATATTCTTAACAGAAAAAGGAAGTTCGAAGATAACAAGACTGTTGCACTTAGTGAGGAGTCCAGTGCTATAATTCAGAGAAAGCTTTTTGAAAAGCTTACATATCATAGTAGCTTCACAATTCCATGTGCAATAGGAAAGATACTTTTTGGGAAAGCTTTATGTGTTTTAGAAATATCCTGCAAATGGTAAAGATGATGAATGTTATAGAATGGATGTGATAATATATATAAGTGAATGTCATTTCAAAACAACTTATGAAGAGAAATCTGAAATGAAAGAGTTGGAAAATGTGCAAGAAGAGGAATTAGATCAATTTGAAGATTTTTAAATGGAAGATTCAAATTACCTTCATAAAAGTTTTGAAGTCTTGGACATGACAGAAAAAGAAAAATTTTTTGTCCATCAATTGAAAAACCTCCTGAGCTTGAGTTGAAGTTACTTACTGAAAATTTGAAGTATACCTTTTTTGTGATTCCTCAAAATTACCTACTATAATTTCCTTAAAATTAACTTTAGAAGAAGACATGAGTTTGATGAAAATTTAAAGGGTTACAACAATGGCTTTGGATGGACAATTGCAGATAAAAAATGAATCAACCCTTCAAGTTGTATGCATATAACTCATATAGAAGAGAACCGCAAACTCAAGGTTGATCCTCAAAGAAGATTAAATTTTGTTATGAAGGAAGTTGTTAAGAAAGTGATTTTAAAGTGGTTAGATGCTAGAATTATCTACCCTATTTTTGGCAGTGCATGGGTTAGACTGATGCACTGTGTTCCTAAGAAAGGAGGAGTGACTGTGACTATGAATGAACATAATGAGTTAATACCAAATAGACAAATCACAAGATGAAGAATATGCTTTGATTATAGAAAATTAAATCTCATTACAAGAAAAGATCATTTTTCACTACCCTTTCTAGATCAAATGTTGGATAGACTAACTGGGCATAAATACTATTATTTTCTAAATAGGTATACTGGTTATAACCAACTAAAATTGCTCCTGAAGATCAAGAGAAAACAACTTTTACCAGTCCTTATGATACATTTCTTTTAGAAGAATTTCCTTTGGTTCATGCAATTCCCCTGCTACATTTCAAAGATGTATGTTGAATATTTTTTGTGATTTAATTGAAAAAGCAATTGAAGTTTTCATGGATGATTTTTCAATGTTTGGAATTTCATTTGAATCATGTTTGAAATATTTATCAAAAGTTCTTAAGCACTATGAAGAAATAAATTTAGTCCTTAATTGGGAAAATGCCAATTTATGATAGTAGGAGGAATTGTTTTGGGACATCAAATTTCAAGAAATGGTATGGAGGTAGACCCTGCAAAAAATCAAGTGATCGCTAATTTACCTTACCCACCAAGTGTAAAGGAAATTAGGAGTTTTTTTAGGACATGTTGGATTCTACAGGTGATATATTTAAGACTTTTCAAACATTACTAAGCCTCTATGCCATTTACTTGAAAAAGATGTAATTTTTAATTTGATAAGGAGTGCTTAAAAGCTTTTGAATTATTAAAATAAAAATTAGTCACTGCACCAATTATTGTTTCATCAGATCGGTAAAAACCTCTTGAATTGATGTGTGATGCTAGTGATTATGCTATTGGGTTGTTTTAGGGAAAAAACATGATAATTTAGGACATGCTGGATTCTATAGGCAATATATTTAAGACTTTTCAAACATTACTAAGCCTCTATGCCATTTACTTGAAAAAGATGTAATTTTTAATTTTGATAAGGAGTGCTTAAAAGCTTTTGAATTATTAAAAAAAATTAGTCACTGCACCAATTATTGTTTCATCAGATCAGTAAAAACCTTTTGAATTGATGTGTGATGCTAGTGATTATGCTATTAGAGTTGTTTTAGGAAAAAAACATGATAAGATTTTCAAAGTTATCTGCTATGTTAGTAGAACTCTATGAAGCTTAAATTAATTATACCACAACTGAGAAAGAGTTATTAGCAGTAGTATATGCTTTTGATAATTTTAGATCATACTTAATTGGAACTAAATGGGTTGCGCATACTGATCATTCTGCTATTAGGTATTTAATGAAAAAGTACGATGCAAAACCAAGACTTATAAGATGGATTCTTCTTTTGCAAGAATTTAACTTTGATATGGTAGATAGGAAGGGGATTAAGAATCAAATTGTTGATCATCTATCTAGGCTTCAATTAGAAAAACTATTTTATTTTGAAAGAGAGATTAATGAACATTTTCTAAATGAAGAATTTTACAATGTTAATGAGTGGTTTGTTCTATGGTATGCCAACATTGTAAACTTCATTGTTAGTGATATTATACCCTATAGAATGACATACCAATAGAAGAAAAAAATTTTATTTGAAGCTAAGACTTACTTTTGGGATGACCCATTTTTATATAAATAAAGAAATAATCTTATTATTTGAAGGTGTGTGCCTTTAGAAGAAACTTATGAAATCATCAAAAAATATCATTATTCAGATTCTGGGGGACATTTTGGTGTTGATAAAACTACATACAAAATTTTGCAATCTAGATTTTCTTGGCCTACAATCTTTAGAGATGTTAAAATTTATATCAAAACTTGAGATTAATGTCAACGAATAGGCAATATTTCTAGAAGAAATGAGATGCCCCTCAACTATGTGTTGAAAGTTGAGATATTTGATATTTGGGGAATATATTTCATGGGGCCATTTATACCATCTTTCAGAAATTTATATATGTATTGTTTGTAGTAGACTATATGTCTAAATGGATAGAAGCTATTGCTTTACCTCAATGTGATGCTCAAATTGTTGCACAATTTTATGAACAAATATATTTTGTAGAACTGGGACGTCGAGAGTAATCATTACTGATGGGCAAAGTTATTTTAGAAATGCAATGATGGAAAATTTATTAAATAAATATCATATGAACCATCAAATTGCTACTGCTTATCATCCTCATACAAGTAGTTTGGTTGAATTATCCAACTGTGAACTTAAAACAATACTGGAAAATTTTTTGAATCAAACCAAAATGGATTGTTCACTCAAACTTGACTATGCTTTGTGGGCTTATAGGATTGCATATAGAACTCCTATAGGAATGTCTCCATACAGTCTAATATTTGGGAAAGCTTGTCATTTACCAATTGAACTTGAGCATAAAGCATATTGGTCTGTAAAAGAATTTAATTACAATTTAAAGGATGCTGGTGAGAAAATACTATTACAATTAAATGAGCTTGAAGAGATAAGGAATGAATTTTATGAAAGTGCTACGATTTATAAAAAAATATAAAGATGTAGCATGATTGCAGGATTCTTACTAAAAATTTAGAGTTAGGGGAACAAGTTTTCTTATATAATGCAAGGTTATGATTATTTCTAAGAAAAATTAAGTCCAGGTGGATGGGCCCATTTGTTGTGATAAAAGTTTCCATATGAAGCTGTGGATGTCAAAGATCCTAAAATATTCAAAGTGAAGGGTCACAGGCTGAAACCTTACTTTTTAGGTGAACAACTTAAATTGAATGATCTTATTCTATTGGGTCAACCAGAATAGGCACTGTTTATATCAGTCTGATGACATTAAACCAAGAGCTCTGTGGGAGGAAACCCATAGTTATCTGTGTGTTCGTTTTGAATGTTATGTTGTTGTGTTTGATTTAGAAAATTTTGGTTGTATTTTTATTATTTAATGAATTATCGATTATTCTAAGACCTTAGAAGATGACTTAGACATGTTGGAATAAGTTTTTTGGATGTTAGGCTAACCTGTGCTAAATTAAGCACCAACACTCGAGCGTCAATATCAGGCGCTTAAGCGCGACAGTTAAAAACATGTACAAATTTTGGTTTTTAGAAGTTTTAACTATGGTTTGGTTAGCTTTATCGTGGGATAGTAGTTCTACAATGTGCCTAAGAGTTATAGGGGAGGTTTAGAGCCTATAAATAGAAGGTTATAAGGAGAAGTCTCACCACAGTTCCATTTTCCTTTAAATTCTAAGTGAGAAAAAGAGAGATTTTGAAAGAAGTCATCTTGGGAGAGTGATTTGAAGAAAAAGGATGAAGTAATGAGAATTGAAAAGAAAGAATATTTTAAAAATTATTTGTGAATGAATATAAGTGTTTGTTTGTGTGAAATTTTGTATTATTTTGTATTGAATCAAATTAGTTAAGATTGGTGAATCTTGAGAAAGAGGAGACTTGAAAGGAAACAATATAGTTATTAAAGAGTTTTGAGACCTTGTAGGGTTGGTAGATTTAGTCTAGAAGTGCATTTTACTTAAAACCAAAAAATCAAAATTTGTGCACCGGTGCCTAAGGACGAAGACCCTGCGCTTAAGCGCTGCCTAAACTGACGGATGAGAACCTAAGCATTGAACCCTTTGCGCTTAAGCACTAGTTCACATAAACCTGTTCATGAATAGTTTAAAATGATGATTTGGTCCTAAAATCCCCATTCTCTTCGCTCGAATTTGTGCCCTACCTATTGAGTTCACGATTTTGAGATTAGAACATGCCCTAATTTGAAGATTTCTTGGTGGTTAGAAGCAAAATTTGTTAGATTTGATCTTCTTGAGGTAAAATCTTCACTTCTATGTAAAAATTTTTTATTTTCACCATATATTTTGAGCACATTATGGATCTTCACGAAAATCACTATTCATGGTGAAATTTTGAGGAAAATCTAAGGAAAATAAATAGATTTGGTAGTTTAAGCTTTAAGAAGTTAAGTTTAATAATATAGAATTGAATTTGGGATTTTTGTGAATTTTATATAATTTCTTAGAGATGGCATTGACAACGACTTTATATATGCTTAAAAATATAAGTATTAATATTGCTGCTAAAAGATTTAATTCCTCAGCAACTACACCAAAAACTTAATAACAGTTATAGATTTAATAAAGATGGATATATAAAATATTTAATAATTATAAAGTCACATTTATCAATGCAAGTATACGTATCGCTCAAGTAATATAGGGCTCTAATGGAGACTTAGATATCGATCCCACAGGAAGTAATATTAGAACTATGAACAAAGATTTTAGAAAAGCAATACTTAATCGCAACAATGGAATTCAATTTGCTTATCTGTCATTAATAGGCAATTGAAATAAATATGTAATTTTAATAACTCTTAAATAACTAATTATACTAATGAAGGTTCTAATGTGATATTCAATATATTAGAAAGCATCCTTCTCCTTATCAAGAACATATAGTGAATGGATAAAGAGAAACAGTTCAATTTGTATTGTGTCAAATAGGAGCATACCAATTCTTTACCCTTTGTTCCAAGCATAAAGAACTTTGAATAATCCTACGCTTGTTTACTGAATTTGTGGCTAGGCTGGGAGGATACCGACTCTCACTTCGGAGCTCCCACGTTCCCCTCGCCTGAGGGATAACATCTACACTTCAGAACCCAAACGATAGGACTGAATTGGGTATTTTAGTCTGTCACTCTAAAATCTCTAATTCTATGCCCGATAATTTTATTTCCCTATTTATTTGCACCCAACTTCCAAGGGCTTTGACCTCCCTTGATCTTGGATGCAATATTTACTTTAGTTGTAAAACTCAACACATTTTAACCAATCAATTGGCCAGATTGAAAGTAAATTAAGATCGAAGTGAAAAGATCATCACAATTTCTTTAACATTTTCATGGCTCCACCAATTCAAATCACCATTCCACAAATCTCAAGACAAGAAGAAAGACAGAGAAAACTACTCATATCTCATGAAGAAAACACAACAATACTCGAAATTCATATATAAAAGCAAAGTCATTGTCGACGATTATTTCGGGTTGGTTTGTGGGGTTGCCCGTAAGAAGCTGGCGGTCACCAGAATTGAAATCTCGTCGCCCGCTTCGGAAGGACGTTGAAGTATGAAATCAAACTGACCTCATATTTTTCATAGTTTAAAATGAAAGAGCATTGCATCTCAAATCTTGTTTCTTTCCCGAAGGATAAACACAAGAATTGAGGATGAGGTTCATTCAAATAAACTAAGGAAAGTATGACGTCTGTTTGGTCTTCAAAACCTTTGTATTTGCCAACAAGTTCCCCTATTTAATATAAAGGATTAAATAGGGTTTATATTAAGCTGGGTTTGGACATGCTTCCTATAAGGATAAGCCTTTATAGTTAATTACATCTTAAATGACCAAAGCCACCTAAGAAAACTCTCGATAAAAATC
>NEWO01000687.1:243151-258830 GCA_003013225.1 Phalaenopsis aphrodite | reverse complement strand
AATGTAAGGTCCGACCTCAAATGTAAAGAATCAGAAATTTAGGACTGATTCGGAAATGAGAATTGAAATGTAGGTCAATTCTCAAAAGAAAGTGTCGGAATGTAAGGTCCAGCTTCAAATATAAAGAATCAGAAATTTAGGACTGATTCAGAAATGTGAAATTTAGGATTCAAGCAAATAGTTGAACAAGTGCAGGACACCTTAACCCAATCTAAGGGTGGTGCATTGGTTCTAAAAGATAGACCTTACCCAGAGGAATTCGATGTCATGCCTTTTCCCAAGGGTTTTATGGCCCCAAACTTCAAGATATTCGATGGGACTGGAAATCCCAAACAACATATAACACATTTCTGAGCCAGCAGTGGCAACACGAGAAATAGTGAAGCTCAACTCTTCCAGCAGTTCGTTAGCAGCTTGTCAGGAATTGCTTTTGACTTGTATGTTGACTTGCCCAACGGGTCAGTTAAAATATTTTCTGAATTGGAACAACTTTTTGTGAAAAGATTTGTTGGGGCACAACACCATGTGTCTATTGGAGAGCTCATGATGAAAAAGCAAAAGCCTAGCGAAACCTTGGTAGACTATATTTTGAGGTGGAGAAACCTTAACATGAAATTTGAACCTCAGCTACAGGAACATCATGCGATTGAAATTCTACTCAAGAACATTCATGAACCAGTAGCTTTCATGCTCAAGGGACTCACCATCAAATCCTTTGAGTAGCTACCCAGTAAAACCAGCAGTTTTCAAGAGGAAATTAAGCACATGGAGCTACATGAAAAAGCTAAGGTGACTAGAGTGTTCGAAGAAAAATCAGGAGTAGTAGCAACCATCGACAAAGGAAAGTAGCAGATAAAAATATATGAAGAAGAGCATCGCTAGTCTTCATCACAATACTCTCAGAAATAGAATAGTCAATCCAACTAGCGACCGCCTCAAGAGGGATCACCTCAAACAGGGGATAAGAAAATGTCCCTGTCAGAGCAATGTAAGACGGTGTATTCTTTCAAAGATGAAGCTATACCTAAAATATTCAGAAGTTTGATGAAGAAGTCAAAATTCAAACTACCAGATCCAAAGAAGCCCAAAGAGGTGGATAGGAAGAATGAACTAAATTATTGCCCATACCACCGGTTGCTCGGGCACACTATAGAAAAATTCTTTGTATTTAAGGACTGGCTTGAGAGGAAGTTTAAAAAAGAGACATAACAATCCCGAAAGAATATTTAAGAGAACCTGAAAAAATTTCCATAACTATGATTTCAGCCGAGTCAATCTCCCCAATTGATCTGTATACTGGAACAGATGGATGGAGTACAACTTTGGATGAACTCTAATCAATTACACAATTCATCGAAACAAGCTTCTACAAATACCAAAGAAGAATAAAATGAGGTTTGGAGCAGATCATCCAAGAAAATACTGAACAAAATCTAGTCTGCGACAAAACAAGCCTCCATTCAGAGTCCGCAACATACCAAGCCCGAGATGAAGGATTCACCAGGAGATCCATCATCTTCAAAGACAAAGAAGAAGAACAAAAGCATCACTACAAAGATTGATAACATGAGGGGTAGGATATGGGCAGTCTCTACTAGATTGGTTGTCTCGGATCAGGGAAGAAAATCCTCGAACCTCTGAGTTTGTATGATTATCTTTTTGTCCCTCCGGGTCTTATGAATATAATGATTGTGATTTTGGCTTTTAATTATTTCTAGTGATAACATAACTAATCATGCCTAATCTAACTTTGATCTCGATCCCCAAAATGATCTTCAAATCGTGCCCAAGTCTGATGAACTCGTTGTCAAGTACAAAGAAGACATCAATGACACCGCTTACGATAGCACCGATAACAAGGAGCCAATTCTCGTGCATCACAGTACACCACTTACCATCAACTTAGATTATTTTGACGAAGAGGAAGAGACACCGGAAGATTCAATAATGATATATCAAAAAGAAGAAATCACAAAATTTAACTTAAGGAGAGGAAAAGTGTTATCACCAAGAACAGCTCCAACAGATAAAGGAAAGCAGATAATGAACCAAGAAGAGATACCCCCACCTCCACCAGTGGAAGAACCAAATAATCAAGACAAAATCGGAGAATCATACAAGGTAGACTACAACGTGCTAACTCATCTTAGGAAGTTACTGGCCCGATTGAGCATCTATGATGCTTTGATCCTGTCAAAGGAGATGAGAGAGTCTCTGGCTACATCCTTACTTAACCCAGAAATTTGCTTAGCTCAGTTGGCCAGCACATTCTCAAATGAAGTTTGTTTGTTGAAAGAACAACTTGGGGTAACCTTCATAGATGAAGACTTGCTGCTCGGTACCGCCAACCACAATCGTCCACTCTACATCTCTGTCAACATCGACAGACTTGTGTCATCCAAAGTTTTAGTAGATCTTTGAGCATCTCTTAACTTGGTGAGCCTATGAACATTGGCCTACTTGGATATTGAAGCTCAAGAGCTTACAGCGGATAAAATGATGTTTAGAGGATTCAACCAAAAGGGAGAAAGAGCCCTCAGATCAATTACATTATTTATGAATGTTGGAGAACTCGTGACAACCGCTAAATTTAATATCATTGATGCTGAGACATCAAAGGAGACCTACAACCATTTTCAGTGCATGAAGTTGGTATCCATGAAGATGCTGCCTACTACGCTCCTCTAAAGAAGACTGTCTTCTCTCATGAAGTTATCACAAACAAAGATGAAGATTTAGAAGAATTACAAAGAGGAGGCCATTCAACTCCGCTTCAACGATCTTCCACCACTACCTTACAACGAGTTGGTAAAAGTTATTTTAGTTCGTTCACCCGAGGTCGAGGCCGGGGACGTGGACGAGGAAGGATCAATTTAATTGTTGAACGGACTATGCCAAATATCAACGTTGGTGATGAAGACAGTTATGAAGACCAGATAATGATGACAAGATGAAAGAAACCTCAATATGAGATATCCCTAGAAGATACAGAAAAGAACGAATATGAAACAATGTATGATCGGATAAACCACTATGTGAATGTTATGACCCTTACTCTGATTCTCTCTCAAAAGGTCGAGAGTTTAGAGGTCAAGGAAGTCCGTAGTGTTGGTTCCAAGCCGAACAAATTTTACGGTGCTTCTACCTCTACTGAACTTGAAAAACATGTAAATTTGGATGTTGATTCCAATGAATTAATGGAATTGCCTTTCGGTTACTTCTCACCTTGTGTTAAAAAATTAATTCAACAAGGACACTTACCAAAACAAATGCCGAAAGATAAATTTCAACTTTTTGAAAAACTATGGAATGGTAAAATTTGAACTCCAAATTCAAAAGAATGTCTCGAATTTGGCACAGTCGGACCAGTTGTTGATTCTAAATTTTACATGGTTGTTACTGGTGAATCAGAAGAGGATTTACTCGATATAGAGGATGACTCTACTGATCAGTCAATAGAAGATGCTCCCATAGAGTTTAAGGAAGAAATTAAATTTACCGTTGATGAATTGAAGGAGATTAATCTCGAGACTGAGGAATGACCCCGGCCTACATTTATAAGTTCTCTACTTAATGACAAAGAATCTGTAGAATTGATCCAATTATTAACAGAATTCAAAGATTGTTTCGCATTGAGCTACGATGAAATTCCATGACTGTCAGCAGAGGTTACAGTCCATAAACTCGGGGTGGACAAGAATATAACCCCAGTAAAAAAAGCTCTCAGGAGAATGCGCCTCGAGATAGAACAACAAGTTATCGCCAAGGTAAATAAATTAATAGAAGTCAACTTTATTAAAGAGGAGCAATACCCCACGTGGTTAGCTAACATTGTACCTATTAAGAAGAAAAAAGGACAGATCTGTGTTTGTGTTGACTTCAAAGATTTGAACAAGGCATGTCCAAAAATGAGTTTCCACTACCCATACCAGAGATGATGGTGGATATCGCTTCAACACATGAAATTTTCACCTTCATGGACAGAACGTCGGGATACAACCAAATCAAGATGGCTCCCGAGGATGCAGCACTTACAGCCTTCAGAACACCAATTGGAATTTTCTGCTACACAGTGATGTCGTTCAGCCTAAAGAACACCGGAGCAACATATCAGGGAGCAATGACGAAGATTTTTGACGACCTCATTCACAACCAAGTAGAATGCTACGTGGATGATTTGGTCATCAAAAGTAAACGGAAAATAGACCATTTGTATGATTTGAGGATCGTGTTTGAACGGTTACGATGATATGATCTCAAAATAAATCCCTTAAAGTGCGCCTTTGGCGTTACCTCCGGGAAATTTCTAATATACGTTGTATATCATCGGGGAATCGAGATCAACACGGATAAGATTAAAGCTATCTTGAAAATGCCTCCCTCTAAAATATTGAAACAACTACATTCCTAAAAGGGGAAGTTGGCATATCTGAGACGCTTTATTTCTAATCTCTCAGGTAGGTGTCAGCCCTTCTCGGCATTAATTAAAAAGGATGCCAAATTTATTTGGGAAGAGAGATGCCAGCGGGCCTTTGAGGACATTAAATAACATTTAATGACACCTCCTGTCTTAGCAGCCCCTATCCCAGGGAAGCCGTTGATACTTTATACTGCAGCTTTAGATGACGCCCTCGGAGCCCTCTTAGCCCAAGTCAATGATGAGGGTAAAGAAAATGTGCTCTACTACTTAAGTCATTGCCTAATACCGATGGAGATAAGGTATCTACCTATTGAGAAGCATTGTCTAGCGTTAATTTTTGCCGCCCAAAAGCTTAGACATTACATGCTTTCTCATAAGATTACCCTAATTTTGAAAGTTAATCCATTGCAATATCTGATGACCCGACAAACACTCTCTGGACGTTTAGCAGGATAGTCGATGATCTTACTGCAATTCGATATAACTTTTATTCCCCTCCGTGCTATCAAGGGAAAGATACAAGCAGACTTTCTCGTTGTACACCCACTACCAGCTGGGTCCTCTCTCAACAACGAGTTACTAGACAAGCAAATACTACAAATGGAATTCTCCAGTGCGCAACGCTAGGAGATCGACTTTGATGGCGCTTTGTCAGCTAGAAAAGACAAAGGATCAGGCACAATTATACCACGAAAAGCAGGGATTGGTTTGATCTTTATCACGCGAGATAAGGGTATGTTGAGGTTCTCATACCACCTGATAGAGTCGTGCACTAACAATGAAGCGGAATACAAAGCTTTAATCACCGGATTGAAAATGGAAATATCAATGGATATAACAAACATTGTCATCTACGGTGACTCCCAACTCGTCATTCAGTAAGTCACCGGACAATACAGAATTTTGAAACCAAGATTAGCAAAATACCATCAGTACACGATGAAGCTCCTGGAACAGATCCCCGATGTGACTTTCTACCAGATTCCTAGGGGAGATAATGCCCATGCTTATGTTCTAGCAAAACTTGCTAAGGAAATGGCGTGTCTCCCGGAGGATTCCATTAAAGTCACAATGCAAGGAAGGTGAATCTTGTCTCGGATTGACGTTGAAACTCTACATAAGCATGGAAAGGAAGAAACATCAAATACAGTTTCAGACATCAACAAAGATTGGCGCAAGCCATTAATAGAATATCTGCATACTGGAAAGCTGTCAGAAGACAAGTTTGAGGCCCACGACGTCACAAGAAGGGCCATTTCTTACGCCCTGATGGGAAATGTTCTCTACTGAAGATTGTTCGACCAGATGTGGCTATGGTGTTTAAGCAGAGCCAAAGCACAGAATATTATCAAAGAGGTACATGTCAGATAGTGTGGCGCTCACCAGAAAGGGCTGAAAAAGAAAATGAAGATCAAAAGACTCTGGTATTATTGGCCAACGATGATGTCTGATTGCATGAATACAGCCAGAAGATGTCACCAATGTCAAGTGCATGGGGTGGTCTTACACCAACCTCCGAATGTGCTACACCCAATTGTTGTCTCATGGCCATTCCAGTGCTGCGGCACGGATATAATAGGTTCAATAGACCCTCCATCTTTCAGAGGACACAGGTTTATACTTGTCGCAATAGATTATCTCCAAATGAGCAGAGGCAGTACCATTACGTGAGGTTACGGCACAGCACGTCCTTCAATTTTTCAAAACCCAGATCGTGTACCATTTTGGAGTACCGCAAAGAATAATTTCCGACAATGGGACAACTTTCAAAAGTACAAAGATCAATAATTTCGTCAAAAGACACGGGATAGATTAGAGATACTCTACGATTTACTATCCCAGAGCAAATGGTCTAGCGAAGCTTTCAACAAAACATTGGTACAAATTTTGAAGAAAACACTGGATGAAAACAAAAGGGATTGGCACAACAAACTATTAGAAGCCTTGTTTGCCTACCGGACGACTTTCAGGACTCCCACCAGTGTACACCCTATATGCTCATGTACAAAGCCAAGGTCGTGCTACCGCTAGAAGTCCAGACACCATCTCTCAGAGTCGTCATTTCCAACCAACTCACAATGTAAGAAAGTACAAAACTCAGACTTGAAGAATTGGAGAGTCTCGAGGAAAACGAATGGAAGCACAACAACATTTGGAGCTTTATCAGGAGAAGATGGTACAAGCCCATGACAAATTGGTCCGCCCAAGGACATTCAAAGTTGGTGACCTTGTACTCGTGCTCAAAAGGCCTATTCTTGCATGCCGTAAAATAGGTGGAAAATTCGAGCCAACTTGGTAGGGACTATTTGTTGTTTAAAAGGTCTACGCAGGAGGAGCCTACCAGTTAGTGCACTTCTGGGGTGAAAGACCCATGTTACCAATAAACGGATGATATTTGAAAACCTATTACACAACCTGATGTCTCTTGCCTTTGCTTTCTTTGAAACTTTGAAACTTTGATTATTTTAGGGTTATCTATATGGCCACATGTCTATGACCGGGTCCAAATTTTGTAATTAACCTCCATATAATGAAAATTTTGAGAAAGAAATTTTCAACTTCAAATTTTCTTCTTTCCACTTTTAATTATAATATTCCACTAAATTAAACAAAACTCATATATAAAATAAATAATTCATTGCACCAAAAAAAACTAAAATTTACTTTAATAAATACTTTATTTTGTTCTTGTTCATGCCAAGTTTCGGCCTACTGACGTCTTTTCTGTTGTCTGCAAAAAAATGTCGGTACAAAGGCTGATCTTTGCTTTCCAGGATGGCTGGAACCTCGCATTAAATGAGGAGATGACGGTGCAGGGTGGGACCATAGACTTCAACGTGGATTTCAACCAGGTTGACATGGACTATGACGGTCCTCAAATGGACGTAGTCAGTTGCAAAAAGAAAGAAGGACTGCCTTCACTACTGAGAGTGACCGCTAAAGATAATGTGTCATGCATGGGCAAGAACGTAATAATAGAGCAAGATCCGATGGAGGGGCCCAGTCGTATGCCCTCCATGGTAGCTACACCAGTGAGGGGCTTAATAGCCGCCAACAACAAACGACTACCAAGTACTCCGTTTCACAGGATGCAACGCAGGAACGCCAGCCGCAAGAAGCTAAGAGCTTTTCTACGACAAGAACACAAACGTCAAAGAGGACAAACAACTTGCTCATTGCTATTCCTGAGGGGCATATTTATGATCCAGACCTGAAAGAAACTTCTGCTAGCTTACCCACCACGGAAGAAGAAACAGGGTTAGTGACAGAATCAGACACACTTTCAGTTTCAGATGTTTTGTGCAAGGGTTGCCCGACGTGCAACATTGAAATACTGGTCGGGACATCAGCCATGGGCTCGTTTGTAGAATGCCTGGATTGCAATGTTCTACTTCTACAACATTTCAGTACATTGGAAGAGTACACTTCAAGCACCAACGAGTCTCAGACTTCAGATTTCATGATAGATGAACCATATGTCCTACTGGGGACGGATCAGTATGTATCGTGGAGCCCAGGGTCGTACATCCCGTTAGAGGCCTAGTCTCATGCTCCAGATCGACCAGTACCAGTTTGGGTTCCTGCCGATGCTCGAAGGAAGGAACGCCCGCGACAGCTGCCAACCCCTGGTATGGTATAATACTACAAGATAAGTAAAGTAAATAAAAGAGAATTTGAGTTCTATGGAGAAGTTCAAGGAAAATTCATCAATATATTGGAAGGTCTGGAGCTGTACACCAAGGTTCTTCGAGACTGATGAAAGAAGCATTCTGGACTGTATCTTCAATTTAAGAGATAGAGGCCGAGTGGGCCTTCTCATGGAAACGACATATTCTGAGCCAAAGAAATGGATGAGGGGGAAGGGAAGAATCACCATCTAGTGTGATTGTTGTTATAAATTCACAAATGACAGACAGGGAAATCCACCTGGGATCCTCAGACATGATCAAGTAGATCCACTACCGCGAATGATAAAATGGATGATCAAAAGAATGTTCAAATGGAATATTCTACCTGCTACATGTACTCCTAATAGTTGCATTATCAATATCTATGAAGAGGGTGATTGCATTCCCCCACACATTGATCATCATGATTTTGTGAGGCCTTTCTGCACGGTCTCATTTCTAAGCAAAATCAATATTTTATATGGGAAAGAAATTAATATCGTCGGTCTTGGTGAATTCAGAGGTTCTATGGAGATTCCTCTACCAGTCGGTTCAGTATTTGTTCTTAAAGGCAACGATGCAGACGTTGTCAAACATTGCATTCCAGGAGTGCGACACCATAGGGCGTCTGTGACTTTCCGCAAGATGGATGACAGTAAAATGCCATATGGATTCCAGCAGGACCCAGAATTGGAGGAGTTACTTCCATATGAGTTGTGAGAAGGTTGTACCTCTAAGTACATGCAAAGGGAACTCTTATTTTGGAGCATGACTTAGAAGGTCTGCTTGATCAGGAGCTCAACAAACCTAGTACGGAGGGTTCACTTTCTTTCTTTTAATAGCATGACATGTATCTGATGTATTCAGTCTACAATGTATTCATAGCATGAGATGTTCTTGATGTATTTCGACATGGACTACATAATGTACCTTTTGAGTTGTTAGCCTATGTTCAATTTATGACATCTTTGTTGAAGCAAATTAATAGAAATTTCTCTCAAATTGTGCCTTTCTGTCAATTGCCATTTTGTGCTAGGGATGAAAGCCACGAATCACACATTGGTTTAGAATTTCAATGAACAAAGAACGAAACAACAAATTTTTAACAATAAATAAAATATAAATGAAAAAGAAAATAATCACAAATAAATAACAACAAAATAAATTTCTTTTGAAAATCAACTAATTAAAATTAAAACTTTAAAGACATATTTTGAAAAATTAAATGTGATAAAAACAACAAGAAAATAAAACAAATCAGTTGAGTGGATCCTCTCTTTCTTAGAGTTTCCTACTATATCTTTATCTACCTTAACTCTCTTCTCATCCTCGCAGAATTTTACATTCTGCACAAAACCTCACAAAGCTCTACAAATCTTCTACAAAATCATCCTTTCCACATGATACATTTCTACAAATTCAACATCACAAATCTTTCCGAAAATTTCAATTCCTACATTTTTTAATCAGTACCTAAATTCTGATTCTCACCTTTTGAGTTCGATACTTAAATTTCGACTCTGTTCTTCAAATTGATACATAAATTTCAATTCTCACATCTTCGAATTGATACCTAAATTTCAATTCTCACATCTTCGAATTGATACCTAAATTTCAATTCTCACGTCTTCGAATTGATACCTAAATTTCAATTCTCACATCTTTGAATTGATACCCACATTTCAATTCTCACATCTTCGAATTGATACTTACGTTTCAATTCTCACCTCTTCGAATTGATACCTACATTTCAATTCTCATATCTTAGAATTGATACCGACATTTCAATTCTCACACCTTCGAATTGATACGTACCTTTCAATTCTCACACCTTCGAATTGATACCTACATTTCAATTCTCACATCTTCGAATTGATACCTACATTTCAATTCTCACATCTTCAAATTGATACCTACATTTCAAATCTCATATCTCGGAATTCATACCTACATTTCAATTCTCACATCTTCAAATTGATACTTACATTTCAATTATCACATCTTCAAATTGATACCTACATTTCGGTTCTCACATCTTCGAGTTGATACCTACATTTCAGTTCTCACATCTTCGAATTGATACCTACATTTCAATTCTCACATCTTCGAATTGATACCGACATTTCAATTCTCACATCTCGAGATTGATACCTACATTTCAATTCTCATTTTTGAGTCAGTACCTAAATCCTGATTCTCACATTTTGAGGTCGATACCTAAATTTTGACTCTCTCCTTGAAATTGATATCTAAATTTTAATTCTCACATCTTCGAATCGGTACCTAAATTGTGATTCTCATCTTTGGACGTCGGTACCCAAGTTTTGACTATCTTGTCTTTCAAAATTGATACTTAAATTTCAATTTCCACGTCGGGGTCAGCACTTACATATTGATTCACATCCTTTATAAATATCTGAAATTTCATAACTCGAAATTCACTCTCCGATCCCCAATGAGAGTCCCTACTCCTTAATTTCAATCATACGATCATCCTCTAGTATCCCCAGCGGAAATAAAATAAATCACAGACATAACTCTACACATACTTCCGTGTCTATTGACTTAGGAGTTTGTATTGATTTTTGTTGATCTCATCATTCAATGCCAATACGCGCGGTGTGCTTGCCCAGCACACCACACCTATTGGAGGTCCATTTGTTAACCTCACTTTTGGTTGAGGTTTAGTTTTTCCTCTTTAGTAGCCTAAGGTTTAGTCATAGGACTTTCCTATCAACTATTCTTAGAAAACTAGACATGGAAACCTCACCATTAGAAATTCTACACTCTTCTCTACTCAACTTGGAGTTCCACATATTGGTCCTAACCTCTAGCACTTAGTAGGTGTCACTATGGGGGAAACTCAAGATGAGTCACCCTTAGGACTGCTGGACCTTAGGGTTGACCCTGGGTGTTGGTCTAGGGCTAAGGCACTCACTTGCAATCACTTGCACTCACAATCACTCACTAGACTCAACCTAGAACTTCTAGGCTTTGGTCTTTTGATACTTTTGGGAGACTCTTGTAGGTGGTTCCCTAAACCCGTTAGCCCTGGGCCAGGGTTTAGCTAAGACCACTACATAGAGGACCCAAAATAGGATTTCCATTGGTCTATGGCTTATTGATGGTGGTTGGTATTTCAACTCCACTAAGATACCCAACCTAACCTTTTGCCCCCAAAATTCCCCAAACTATCCAAATACCCTTAGGATCCAAAATTTGGCCAAAATCTCCAAACCTAGCCAAAATACCCAAACTTGTTCAAAAATTTTTTCAAACACATTGAAAACACCCAAATTACCCAAAATCCCCAAATTGGCCAAATTACCAAATAACTTCTCTTGGGTCCAAAATTCCAAAAAATCCCAAAAATTCCCTAACATCCCAAATATTCCCAATTTCATTTTCCTCAACTATAACATGACCCAATGACTAACTTGACCATCTTTGATCAAAACCCCCAAATTTGCCTTTAAGGGCCAAAATTTACCCAAATTCAACTCAAATGTCCATCAATTTGATCTCAATTGACCCCAATTCCAATATTAAACTCAAATTAACTTTTGATATGGCCAAGCTAAACTAAATCCAAGCTTAATTTGCCCATGACTTGAGTTCAATTTTGATTTAGGTCAAAACCCCAATTTTGACCATATGACCTAATCTCACCAAATTGAACCCATATCCTAGTTAATTGGCCCCAATTAATGTTACAAAATCTTTATAACATTATTTTACATTAAAGTCAACCATCAATTGGCCTTGGTGAAGCCTCAAATCCATTTGATTTTGGCATAAATCCAAAATTCCCAAATTTAGCCCCAAATTGGCTAAGTCCCCAAATTTCACCCAATTAATTGCCTTAACCCCCAAATTGGCATCCAATTCATGTTGAAAGCTCTGCATAGGGTCCCTATTGACCATTTACAACAATAAATTTGGACTTACCCCGAGGCTAACCAAAGCTAGAACCAAGCCTAGCCCAACAAGACCAAATTGACTAAAATTCAAAATTCCCTCAAACCCTTCAATTGAGCTCAAAGCCACTTCCATCCTTCACCAAAGTTGTTTCTTACTATCATCTACACCAAATACAAAATTTATTTGGGCTAATTGACATGGCTAGCCTAGACTAAACCCAAGATTTGGTCATTTGCACCCACTTGGACCCATGCACTAAATGTGACCTAACCACCCTAAAGTCACCAAATTAACTCCACCACAGTCATTAGTTGAACTTAGTGACCAGTCCAAACACCATTAAACCTCCTAAATCAAGCCATGGACCAAAGGTCCCCTAAATTAAGGGATATTATTTCCAAAAANAACCTCCTAAATCAAGCCATGGACCAAAGGTCCCCTAAATTAAGGGATATTATTTCCAAAAAAGCATGTGCTTAAGATATCCTTACCAAAATTTTGTATCATTGCACTAAATTGCTGTGACATATTCCCTTGGGTTCCTTGAGCTCCTAGCCACCTCCCCCTGGCCGGCTGGCCAGCCTAGTGGTCGGAAAAGTTCAAAATCAAGAGCCACCCCCATGGAACCTCACCCAAATCAAACATAGAGGCAAGCTCAGCCAAGTTAATTAATGGAGCTCCTCTGCCCTCCACCTAAGCACCACAATGCACTCAAACATGTACCCTGAGAGCCACCCCATGGCCATTTTTATAAAAACTCACCTCCACAAACATGGAAGGTGTGATAAAATTTTCTTAGAGAGGCGCCTCCAAACTTCTCACAAAGCATCCCTAAGATCCCCTCAGTGCATTCCAACTATTTTCCCCCACCAATTCTCACTGCCGGAGCTCAATTTTGAGTTTGAAACCTTGCCAGAAACCAGGACATAACCCAAAACACCTCCACAGTCCTCCAAACTTAAAGTAAATTCACCCACACCTTCACAACAGTGAAAGAAGCTAAAGCCCCATCAAATCCCCCTTCCACAGAGACTCTACCATAGCTCTACCAACACCCGAATTTGAGCTTGGTCAAATTCACACCTAGGCCTTATACCAAGACCAGGGACTCAATCCCTAGCCTCCTTGAACCTCAATGAACGTGCCAAGACCCTCTGCTCAAAGCTTCACTTCTTAGAGCAAAGGTATAAAACCTCACCTCCTCCGGAGCCTATTTCGATTCTCTATTTGATTAGGCTTAATTTAATTGCATGATTATTGTATGGATGTGTTCGTCTCACTTAGACGAGTCTATAGGATCAAACTCGAAGTGATTTGGTTGAGTCTAGGCTGAGATTTTAGGGTTTTAGTGTGGACGGTCACGGGATCATTCTATCGGGGACGATGACGGGGAGTCGTTTGATCAAGCGTGTATAGAATGGACAGAGGAGATCAAGTCAGACAACGCTTCGAAACATAAACTGCGGGCCGAGTCAGTGCTGAGGTGGATGACAGCGTCAAATGGGAGTGTGCTGCGTGGAGCTTCGGAGTCATCGTAGGTTGAGGTGGCGCCGCGCGTTTAAAGAGATAAATAGAGATTTAATTAATTCAAAAAATGAGCCCTAACTTCAAAAATTCATATCTTGGTGTAGAAACATTATAAAAATAAAATAAAAATACCCTCTTGCTCAATGAACAGAGGAAAACAATGTGAAATAAATTTCAAGTCCATTTGATGCATATTTTATTTTTAATTAATTAAACTTAATTTTTAATCATTTGATTCTCCATGCATATTGACACATCACCTTGGCTTGAAATTTTGGCATGTTGTAGCCTCTATCAAGGGAAACATCCTCTGATTTTTCTAAAGTCAGAGGAGGTTCCTAAATAGATATCCATATTTTTCAAGTTTGTACACATTATTTCCTTAAAATAATCTTGGAAATTAGCATGTTTATTATAAAATTACAAGAAAATTTTGGAAGGTCCCCCATGACCATAGTAGTTTTTGAAAATAATTTCATGGGTCAAGTCATTTAAAATGTACTTAATTTTTTTGAACACTAAATCATTAAAATAATTAATTTTGAAAGCTATGAACTTTTAAATGACATGATTTTTAATCTCCACTGTGGTTTATGATCCAAAAAACTCACCATAAAAATTTCAAAATATTTTGAGTACATTTAATAACTTAAATTGATTTTCAAAGATAAAAAACATTTTTAAATAATTTTTAAAAATCAAAATATAACTCAAAAATTTATCAAAACTTATTTTTTGAGTTCTCTATGATCAGGGGCATTTTCTAAAAATAAAATGATATTTAAAATAAAAACTTTATTTTAGCCTATTTTTAATATTCAAATAATTAAAAATCCCTAAAAATCATAAAAATAATAAAACTCGTGGAAATCTTCTAAATTGCTTCCTAATCATTTTGGAATAATTATAATATTTTTTCTGGTTTTCTAAATAAAGATATTGAATTATAAAGCCTAAAAATGATTTTTAAAGGCTAAAAATCACTTTTCATTAAAATAATTCCAATAAATCAAATAAAATCCAAAAAAATATAAATTTTTTTCCTCTGAGTTCTCTAACCTCATGGAGACTTTTAAAAAATATAAAACTTGATTTTCTCTATTTAAAATATTTTATATTTAATAAACACTCCAAAATTTAAAATAATTCTTAAAATTCAAATAAAACTTAAAAAATCATGAAATTTAGTCCAAAAACTTTTCTGATCTAAAGTTACCTCCAGTAAAAATTTCAAGGGATTAAGATTTACCTTGGTAAAGTTAGGAATTTTCTTTGAAAAATCCTATTTTTGTATGAAAATAATTATATAAATTAAATTAAATTCTGAAAAATCACATTTTCTATTCTGATGCCATAATTAACCCATGAATAAGGTAGGACAAAAATTCCCAAGTCATTTGGACTAAATTTGATAAATTATGAAGTGATAGAGCCTTAGGAGCAAAATGTGTAATTTTGGAAATTTAGCCTTAATTAACATTTAGGCTTAATTTAAGGAGGGAAATGGGTAACCTCTGATCTCAATCAATTTATTTGATGTTTGAAACATAAGGGGTTAATTGGTAGAAACCAATCTCACTTTCTTAATTGAAAAAGATAAGTTAATAAAATTTTAAATTATTAAAATTTGTAAGCTTATTAAAATAAAATGAATCTAGGACTTAGGGGTATGACTTTTAAAGTCAATAATTAATCAATTTAATACTCCTATTTTGATGTTCAAATAAAATTGAAATCATGAATCATGATCATATAAGGCTTGATCTTTTCAAAGTTAATTAAGACACTCACATAAATCTTAAGGGCTTAGTAGTGACTTAGGCTAAATCAAGTTTCATTTAAATGAGGATTAGAAAAGTAAATATCATTGAAAATTAAAACACCTTCCAAACACTACAAGCCCAAGTCAAAATTTGGCTAAGTCTCTTAAACTTGCCTTTTTTAAGGGTCTTCACCCACATAACTCTTAAATTGAATCACAAGTGATAATTACCATATTCTTAAGGATAACTTAGACATCAATGTTCATTGGGCATTAGGATGTTTTATAGGATGAATTATTAATCAACATAATAAGTTTAAAAGAACTCGAGATTTTCCACCAGGTAACGAGAGAGTAGCACGGACTTGCTTCTTTCTCTAT
>NEWO01000687.1:123101-184861 GCA_003013225.1 Phalaenopsis aphrodite | reverse complement strand
GGGTATTTTCATTTTATTTTTGTGATTTTTTTACAACAAGATATAATTTTTCAAAGTTTAGGGACATTTTCTTATTTATTTAATTCTCTATTTATCTATTTAAATGTGCGGCGCCATGTCATTCTAGGCAACTCCGAAGCTCCACGTGGCATGCTCCTATTCGATGCCGCCAACTATCTCAGCGATGACTAGGCTCGCAGTTCATGTAAGGGAGCGTTGTTTGGGAAGCTTCAATCAGAGGTGCTCTCCTTCTTTCATGCAATGAGAAAAACATGCGATTAGACAACACTCCGTCATTGTCCCCAATGGCCTAGCCCGAGAACCGTCCATCTTCAAGAGTTGATATCTCCCTCATTTATCAACCAAATTGAATGAATTTTTTTCTTAAATGCTCGTCTAAACTAGAGGAGCATATCTATATGGTTAGGATGTCATGAAATTAAGCTTAATCAAATGGAGAATCAGAATAGGGTCTGGCAGAGAGGGAGTTCAGTACCATTGTTCTTAGAAGGGAAGCTTCAATCAGAGGTGCTCGACACGTTCGTTGGAGTCCAAGGAAGCTAGGGATTGAGCCTCTTGATGTGGTGAAAGGTCTAGGTATGAATTTTACTAAGCTCGATTTCAGGTGTTGGTCTAGAGCTATGCTAGGGTCTCTGTGGAAAGGAGATTTGATGAGGCTTCTCCTTCTTTCACTATGGTGAAAGTGTGGGTAAATTTAATTTGAGTTTTGTTGCCTGTGGAGGTGTATTGAGCTCTGTCCTATTTTTAGGCAGAAGTTTGAGCTTAAAATTGAGCTTCTACAGTGAGAATCAGTGAGGGAAAGTGGATGGCTTGAGCTGAGGAGGTCTCAAAGAGTCTTTGTGAGCAATTTGGAAGGCTCTCTCTGAGAGAATTTCAACTCTCTTCCCATGGCCGTGGAGGGGAGATTTTTATAAAAATGGCTTAAGGGTGGTTGTCATGGCCAATTAGGGGGTGAAAAGTGATGCTTAGATGGAGGGCAGAAAGGCTCTAACATTTGATTTGAATGAGGTGGCCTCTAGGTTTGAAATGGGTTTAATTTGGAGGATGTGGCTTACAATTTTTATGTTTTCCGGCCACTAGGCCAGTCGGCCAGACCATGGGAGGTGGCTAGATGGTCAGGTAAGCCATGGGAATATATCACAACAATTAAATGAGTTGAGGTTTAGTTTTGACAAAAATATCCAAGGCTTAAGCAAATAGGGAATCAAAATCCCTTGATTTAGGGGAACTTTGGTCCATGTCTTAGCTTAGGTGGTTTTATGGGATTTAGCTTGGTCACTAGGGTCCAACTAATGGCTTTGTAGTCATTAATTCGGTGGCTTTGGCGTGGTTAGGCTAATTTTAGTGCATGGGTCCAATGTGGATCCAAATGACCAAAACTTGAGTTTGGGCTACGCTAGCCATGTAAATTGACCTAATTGATTGATGCATTTGATGTAGATGATTGTAATGAACATTTTTGGTGAAGGATTAAAAGAATTTTGAGTTCAATTGGGGGGTCAATTTGGAGGATTTTGGAGATTTGGTCATTTTGGGCATGATGGGCTCGACTTGGGTCTAAATTGGGCTAGCCTTGAGATAAGTCCAACTTGATTATTGAGAATTGTCAATAGGAATTCCATGAATAGTTTTCAACATTAACTGAGTGCAAATTTTGGGGCTAAAGCATTCAATTTGGTGAAATTTGGAGGCATAGCCTATTTGGGGCAAAATTTAGGGATTTTTGGACTTGGGTCAAAATTGAGTGCAATTGAGGCTTCAAAAAGGACAATTGAAGGTCAATTTTGATGTTTAGGAATGTTATGAAGAGTTTAGGATCCAAATTAAGACCAATGGAGTAGGCCATGGGGTTCAATTATGTGGAACAAAGTCATAGGGCCAAAATTGAGTGTTTGATCTAAATGAAAGTTAGGCTCAAAGCATGAGCCAATTTGGCCTATATTTTGGTTATATTGGTCATATGAAAGGTGAATTTGAGTTTAGAATTGAAATTGGTGGAAATGGGGACCAATTTGATGGACATTTGAGGTGGATTTGGGGAGATTAGGCCTTTAAAGGCAATTTGGGGGTTTTGGACAAAGATGGTCAAAATGACCAAATTGGGTCATGTGGAAGTTGAAAAGAGATAAATTGGGAATATCTAGAGTATTTTGAGAATTTTTTGGATTTTTTGGAATTTTTTGAATTTTGGGCTACATAGGGGTATTTCGGTAATTTGTTAATTTTTGTGATTTTGGGTAATTTGGCATTTTGTTGGGTAGTTTTGAATAATTTGGGTATTTTCAAATGGTTTAAAATGAATTTTGAATAAATTTTGGTATTTTGGGTAAATTTGAGAATTTTGGCCAAATTTACGATACCAATGATATCTAGGTAATTTGGGGGAGTTTAGGGGCAAAAGGCTAAGTTGGGCATTTTAGTAAAGTTTGGGTGTCAACCATCATAAATAAGCCATGGACCAATGGAAACCCCATTTGGGTCTTCTATGTACTGGTCTTAGCTAAACCCTAGCCTAGGGCCAGTGAGTTTAAGGTATCATTTACATGAGTATCCCAAAAGTGTCGAGGGACCAAAGTCAAAAAAAAATTTGGTTTGTGCTTGTGAGTGGTTGTGAGTGAGGTGATTGTAAGTGAGTGCTTTAGCTCTAGACCAACACCCAGGGTCAACCCTAAGGTCAAGCAGTCCTGTGGGAACTCTCATTGAACTCCCCCATAGTGACCCCACCTACTAAGTACTAGGGGTTATGACCAATATGTAGAACTTCAAGTTGAGTAAAGAGGAGTTTAGAATTTCTAATGGTGAGGGTTCCTTTTCTATTTTTCTAGGAATATTCAACAGGAAAGTTCTACGGCTGGACCCTAGGCTACTAAAGAGGAAGAACTAGACCTCAACCAAAAGTGAGGTCAACAGTCATCCCTAGATAAAATAGACGTCCCGGACACACTCGCGTGGTTCATTTCATCATTCGGAGTGATCAGAACAAGCTCGCCGGTGGACGGGTCAATTTGAGTCATTTTTCGACGCGACGCGGGGAGTAACACTTATTCGCCCGACCGAAGCCACAGAGGTGCGAAATGCCGACCAGCTTTTGCCTAAGCGAAAGCCAAAACATAACAAAATAACCTGGCTACATGCCCCTCAATATGCACCGAAAGGACTTAGGTGGATTTCAGAACTGCCGAGTGTTACAGACAACCGTAAGCTATCTTAAGTTATGTTGGTGGACACCCTACACTTGTGAAATAAAAAATTGATGTCAACAATGTGTTATTGATGTGTTATTGATTTGTTATTCGAGTGTTATTGTGGTATTATTCAAGTGTTACTTGAGGTAACCCAATTTGTATTGGCGTGTTTTAGGCGGTGGTGTTATTGCTGTGCCAATGTGGTGTTATCGCCTTTGAAAACAACTAAATAACACAGCTGTCGCAAATAATATGTTGCTCGTCGAAACATCAGGCTGGTTCAGGCCAAGTGAAGCAAAAAATATTAGGTGGTATGTACGTAAAATATTTATTTGTATAAGTAATAAACTAATAGTAATATATTAATATTAATAATTTTTTATAGATTATAATTTATAGGATTTAATTATTTAAAATATGATGTTTTGTTATTCAAATTCTTTTAATTAATCATAATTTATCATATTTATTTTATGATTTTGTATTTTAAAGTTTTCAAACATTTATTTCAAATTCAAATTAAAATCTCAGAAAAAGAAGCTTGAGGTAATTAATGATGTTATTGCGCTGTTATTGTGGTGTTATTGATGTATTATTCGAGTACTATTGCGGTATTATTCGAGTGTTACTTGAGATAACCCATAGTTATTGTGGTATTATTGATGTGTTATTCAAGTGTTATTACGAAATCATTCGAGTGTTACATGAGGTAATCCGCTTTGTATTGGAGTGTTTTCGGTTGCAGTGTTTTTGTGGTGTTTTCACGGTTTTTCGCAGCCGAAACCACCAAAATAACACAGTTGCCACAAATAACATACTGTTCTTCGAAACACCGGGCTTGTTTGGGTCTGGTCAGGCGAAAAACATTGTGTGGTATATACGTAATATATTTATTTCTATAAGTAATCGACTAATAGTAATATATTATTATTATTATTATTATTATTATTTTGTTATATATCATAATTTTTAGGATTTAATTTTTTAAAATATGATGATTTGATTACTTAAAATTTTTTAATTAATCATAATTTATCATATTTAATTTTATAAATATGTATTATAATTTTTATGAGTTTTTTGAAGAATATAGCGAGATTAAAAAATGCCAAGGTGCACTGTTCAAAGACTTGGATTACTTATTTTGCTTTTTTATCGAAGGGACCCGTATTTACGGGTCTGTTTGAGGCAGCTGCAGCTTATCCAGCTTCTGCTGATAAGCAGCTTATCCTAATAATCTATTGATGAGCAGCTGATCCGGATAAGCTGTCTGGCTGTTTGGTTGGCGCTTATGAAAAACAGCTGATTGTGAAAAATTGACCCTTTTGCCTCTGTTCTGAATAAACAGTTTAGCTGTTTGGTTAGTGCGTTTTGTAAACAGCTTATTTAGAATTTTTTTCATTAAATGTATAATCTGTGCAGCAAAATCTGTTCTTTTCTCAACAAAATTAAAGAACACTGTTCAGACAAGAAAATACCAAAAAGTTGATTTATATTCATATAACTAAAATATATCCGATCATATCAAATGAATATATTACATTACACATACAAAAGTCAAACGCATCTGTATATACTACTACAAAGTATAATAAAAGCCCATAAAAAAGAAAAAATAACATGTTAAAATGATAAGTAGAAATATGATAATGTTGACTTTATAACGTAGCAGTATATCACGACCCATGCCACCTGCATTTGACACTCCAGAACCCTAAGCAAACCTGTCCGACTGCGATATTGTAGAAACGGAAGAACTCGAACCACATGTGGCGTTCTCTTGTTGTGGCACTATTAAACTCCTATTAGTATTGGTGCCCATGAGATCTATCTTTGTCCCTGTGTTGTTTAAGGCATGGAGCAGTTATCATGATCATGTAGAACTTTAATAGGTGCATTGAAAACTACTTGTCTAAATAATGCCCAACTTTGATTCAAACGGAGAGCTTTATGAAATTTCTGCCCCAACTTTGATTCAAATAAAGTTTAGGAATGAATCTATAAAGTGAAATTAGGTAGCTTTTCTTCATAAAACAACAAAGGTAGCAAATACTGACAGTGAAGTGTTTACAATAGGTGAAAGCAGAACAGATCCATATTGTAATTTCTAGTGCTCGTAGGCAAAGCTATTTGTTCTCTCAGAATATATTTACAGAGAAGCTGAAATCAATGTTCAAATTTTTACACAAACAGATACAAACCAAGGCAGCATAAGATAAGCTCAATAATCTAAAAAATAATCATAAATCAAATACGATCTGACACTTATGCTTAGGAATTGCTCTAAATTAACTAAAATATGCATGTTAGATGCAATCATATATATATATATATATGAATCTCACACCAAAAAAAAATCTGTTTGCATGAAATATCAAGAGTACTGATATGGGAGAACTGCATCAACAAAGGGAGATGTCTACAACTTTGGTGTTCTTGCCCTTGAAATGGTCACAAGGAAGAGACCTATTGATGATATATTCATAGAAGGATTAATTCATAAATGGTTTCGTTTATTGAGTAGCCATTTTTTAACATACTGTCAGACAACAGAAAGCTAGCCGTAGTCTTTCCTCCTCCACAAATAAATCCTCCTCAGGAAAGATAGCTTCAACTACCAATACACTGATTTCTAAGGCATGTCTCAGAGGAATGAAAATAGTAGTGATTGCACCTCTTATAAAAAATAGGCAATCATGTCTCAAATGCACAACTACTATCCCAATTGACTAGCTTTCTTGTCACAAGTAAGTTCACGTATGAGAAACAGTAAAATAAAAGAAGAATAGACTTGTGAAAAGGAATCTGAGAGAAGGCTCTGCAATGTTGTGATAAATAAATAGAGGTGCAAGTTCAAATAATATTAATGAAGCAGCAATGAACCGAGATGTAGCTTCAGAAATTAAAGTTTCATTAAGAGACTTTAAAGTTACATTAAAGTTCTGCAATGTTACATTAAAGTTTCATTAATTAAAGCTACTAATATTATCATAATTCATAAATAGATATGTAAATGCATAAAAATTGAATGGTATTTATGTAACACTTCATTAGAATTATTTGGATGCTTGGGCACACTCGTGGATTGAACATCTGTGTGAACATTGCTAGGACGGTCTCCTGAATCACATATCTACACGGTATCCATCTCTTGGGCTGAGCTGCTCAACTATATATCATTTGGGGTGACACATGAGTTCCTGTAGCGACAACCCCAGTGAAAATTTCATCTAGTTTTTCCTCCATTACTGAATTAATGCCAACTAATTTAAATTTTTTGGCTGACGACACTGCCTGATATAGATAACAAATATGCATTAATAAAATAGTGTCAGGTCAATGCGAAATTAGATTAAACATAAAATAAAAAGAGTAAATTATGCACCTGTAGTTTTTCAGCCCACCATTCTTCTGGTGCATCTATTGTGCGTTTAACGGGATCTCAGCCCATTCCTGTTGATCCCCTTTTTCAGTTCTTTCCATAGTTTCCAATCCTTCTTTAACTGGTCCCATTTGTTCTTCATTTTCATGTGATCGTAATCTCTTTCAATCATTTCTTTGAATTTAACCAAGATATTTCGCCACCCTTCTTTGTTAAAAAATATAGTGGGTCTATTTCCTACTTCAACCTCCCTTACACATAAATCACAAAAGATCATAGTAACTTCTCTATCCCACATGGCTGATGTTCCAACCTCTCTAGCTTTACTCATTGAGTTCTGTAAGATTAATGAATAAGCAAAAAATGTTTCTTTTCATGGCAAATAAATCACAAAATAAAAGAACAATTTCTATATCAACCCTCTAAAAAATCACAAAACAAAAGATAGATTGCTGACATCTTCATCTTTGTGACGCCGTAAAGATTAGACATTGAAAACAAATCATGCCAAAGATTACTAAAAAATAGGATAAACTTTGGAAAGAAAAAATAATTTTTGTAAAGATTGTCAAACTGTACATTCATATAAAAGAGGAACAACCACATAATACTCTTTCATATAAAAAAAAAACTATAAAATGAATATCTTAGAATTATTGAGTTGAGATTTATTTACTTAGTGGAAGAAAAAAATATCATATAATAAAGAAGATTTTTCCTCACAAATGATATTTCATTTAGGAGCATTTGCATGCATCCCACCCAACTCCTTTGTACTTACATATCTAATATCTGAATTTTATCTTTTCTATTAATATCACTTAACTTTTTCATACCATATCAAAAATATCATTGTTTTAGCTTTCAAAAAGTGAATACAAATTTGAATGCAAAAGTAAAATGACATATAAATGTCAAAATTAAAATGAATTAAGAGCAACTAAAAAAAAAAAGTCCTGTTTAGAACACACTTGAAAACCAAAATTAGAATCTTTCACCATTGCACTTTTCCTCAACCCAGTAGATAGCAACCCATAAAGAACATCGAAAATATAGTTCAATCATGCTGAGTCTACTTTAATATTCATTAGACAGCAGCTCATCTTTTTACACGCTTTGCTTAAGCAAGCCTTCATTTTTTAAATGGCCTGGGAGACTTCTCTAAGAAAATATCAGATTTAGTGATTACAAAATATCGATGATAGTTCCTTTTGGCAAAACCGCAAGTCGCTGTAAATGTGTAATGACAAAGAAAACGAAGAAGATATACCTGTAGCGAGGAAAACCGAAGAAAGCTACAGAAAAATGAAGTAGGTGGAAAATGAGTGAAGCCCGAAGAACGACTTCGAGAAAGAAGCAGATCTGTGGATGGTTACGGGAGCGAGCCTCGATCCGGCGTCGAATGACAAGGTTACGGGAGCTAGCAGCCAAGCCCTGCTGGATCTGACGTCGAACGACTTGCTGATGGGAGCGAGAGGCGAAGGGTTGCTGGATCCGACGTCGAACGGGTTGGTGACGAGAGCGTTAGGCGAACGACTACGATCCGGCTTTGAACGGAGACGAGAGAGAGAGGCGAAGCTCCTAGCCAGGGCTTTGAACAGAGACGAGAGCGAGAGGCGAATCTAGGGTCACGGGAGACGCGAAGGAAAAAGCAAGGTCACGGGAGCGGGATCGAGGGCAATATGCGTAAATTGGAAACGGAAAACGCGGACCACGGGCGTCTTTTGCAATTTAGAAAACGCATTTTTCAATAGTCTCTCCATAAGTGGGTACCAAATAGTGAGACAGCGTTTTCAAAATGCCGTCCGCACTTATAAACTGTCTCAAACGGGCCCTACAAGAGTATTGTTTTATTAGTTTTTAGAAAAATTTGTGCAGGTGCAAGTTTACGTCTTAAGTGTGTGGGTGGGTCCCACACTTAATAAAAAAATTTGTATTATATGGGTTTTAATTGGACACAATTCGGTTGGTATTCGTGCAATAAGTTTGCTTTTAAATTAATAAGCAAATATGGGAAAAGGGTAGTAAAAGCCCGCTAGAACTCCGGTTGTCGCTCAATGGAGATGCTCAAATCTCTTCTTCCGGATGACCTAAAGCTGATGATCGCTGAAAGCACTACCGATGTTCTCGACTTGACTTGCTCTTCACTACTCAAATTCTGCCAGCATCTCCCCCAGTTTCAGAGTGTGAGCACTTTCTAGTGATTTTTAATTCAATCCATTTTACTGCTTCAAATCGCCGGTCTTTTTGTTTACATTTTCTTTTTCATTTTTCCAGCTTATTGGAGAATTAACTGGCGGATTGGCTCTTTGTCGGAAGAGTAAGGAGTCAGCTTTGGATTGGAAGGGGAAGGGAAATGAATGCTTCTCAGAGGGAGACTATGATAAAGCTTTGAGCTTTTACTCGAAGGTTGTTTTGATTCCCTACTTATGTGTTTCTGCTCAATGAAATTAATGGTAGGATGGTTTTTAGTGATCGTTCTTTTAAGATTACAAAGAAAACAAATGGCATGTTCAATTTTAATACAATAAAGCCTAACTTGCTTAGAGGTGAGGCTTAGGAGCATTGCATCTAAAGATGCTTCGGTTAGGTTTCCTTGTCTGAAATAGATATGCTCTTTGCCATTTCGTGATTCTTTGGTAAGGCTTCTTATATTAATCGTATTATTGTAGACCTTGGTTCGATTATTCTATGTATTTTTGGGATATTTCAAGTTATGCAGCACCAAATTTGAACCTATTCTTACTTGTTTCTCTACTACCTGGGCAACCTTTAGTCCCTCCTTCCTTGTTTATCATCTAGTTTCTTTTGTTACTTACACATTATGGTCTTCTTGAACAGGCATTACGATGTGCTCCAATGGGCATGGATGATATGGATGATAAGTTAGTTGGAACTCTCTATGTTAATCGTGCATGTGCACTACACGTATGTGTTTCCTTCTCTTTTCTTCGTTGTTGTATTGGTATTTTCAATTGCTTGTTTTTAAGCTAAAAGTGATATAGCATATTTATATTTCTAATCCATGAAATAATTCATCTCGTCAAGCAAATTTTAGTCTGGCATATTATTGATTCTGGGAATCTCTACAAATTTCTTTTTTCAGTGCATTATTATTATGATTTTTTTTCTATATGTGGACAAAAATTGACCATTTTATGTCATTAATGATTTCATTTTTTAATTGCTGCTTGTTCAGAAAATTGGTCTTTTTGAAGAATGCATACGAGATTGTGGTCGAGCGATTACAATTTACCCTATTTATGCAAAGGTAAGAAAATGAACTTAGGTCTACTGCTTTTCTCACCTTTGAAACATGGAGCTAATACGCTAAAAAATAATGCAGAAATTATAATTGATCCATGCTTTATAATAACTAGTGTTCACCATGTAAATGTCAATTTTTGTTTATCTAGAAATGGGCATTGGTATGGCAATAGAAGGACGAGAGCTATGTATGAAATTTATACAGTTTCACCTTACAAGTTCTAAAGTTCTAACTAGTCTGATGCAGGCATTTTCACTTGTCTTAACGAAAAAGATGATCCTATCTAGAACCGATCCAGTCCGGTTCTATTCTCTAGCCAGTTCTGGGAATTACTGTTCCCTTTAGTTGGCTTGCCCATTATAGGGCTATTATTTGCTTTATTTTGGTTATTATTAGGGTATATTTGATTCCATCATATAAATATGTTAATTTTTAGCTTTGGGGCTTTTGTTTAGTTTAAGCATTTTAGAGTTTGATTTCTCTAAATGTCAACTTAAGGAGTGTTGTATATCTTCTGTCTTGCATGCCTGCAGCTTGTTCAGGATTAAGTGATGGATCTTCCTTGGCATCCATACCACGTCAATATTGCTTTTTTGTTGTATCTCCTGTTGTCTTCCTCTTGGTCAGCAGCCGAAACTAATTGTTCCTCTTCTAATCCTTAAATTTGATCCTCAAATACTTTTTAGTAACTCTTTAAGGGAGTTATTTGGTATCACAACCAAATTCTAACTAAAGCCGTAAAACTTAATCTTTTTATCATATCGCTAAGGAGAAATCCTTGAAGAGATGTTCAAGACCTTAAAATGGATGTTATGCAAAGCGAAATCTTCTACTTGCAACGGGGGCTTACTGATTTTGAATAATGGCAACTCTTAGTCTTGAATGTGGAGATTTCTTGTCTCCAAATTTTAGTAATTTTAGATAAAAATAACCACGCTAAGCTTTGATATATGAAATACTGGCTCATGAAATGGAGATTGATTGTTACATTGGTTATATAACTATATATTTGACGTTGCATTTCCAGATATAAATTAGTTTCCCAATAAAATAATATCTCTTTTCATTCTAGCAATTTGCAAATTATTCTTCCATTAGTGGGGCTAGCTTTTAGTTGTATTGTGTTCCATAATTCGGATATTCTCTGGGTTCAGGTTTTTTTGAATTGGTTGTTTGATGGTATGATTTTCCACAACTACTGGAGTTGGCTTTTTCCATTGTGGAATTTCATTAAGGATATGTGAAGTTCGATTTTGTGGCTTTTTTTGGAGGTATGTGCTTTTGTGATTTTTTTTTTTTTACCACTATATGTGTTCCACAACTCAACTAGACCGAACATGATGATAATCGACATTCCACTTATATGGTATTCCTAAGAATATTGTCTTCTCTGGGTTAGAATATCCTTCGCGGAGGAAATGTAAACAAGGGTAATCATGATGTCTACCATAACATCTTTTCATTCATTTATGTTGAAGAGTTCATATTCATGCGCCAACATCTTTATATTGGATTGTATAACTTCATTAATGCATTATAAATTACCAAAAGTTGATCATATATCTCTTTTCCTCTCTAACACATAGATACTTGCATGCAATTAGCAAATGTGAATGCACATGAAGAAAATATATTAAAGCTTTAAAATTTGATTGTGCAAGCTTTTAACTTTATACGGGATCCATTCACTGTATGATACATTTATGGTACAGTGATCATCAACCTTACTGGATGAGGTTAATCAATTTTAAATAAGTGCCACATACAAGAATCAGTAATATCAATAAAGTGGGCTTTACTTTTAAGCTGTGAAGAAGTAAAGGACATCATTTTGATACAAGTTGAAAGCAATGACACAAATTAAGAGGGGGTGGGGGTTCAATTTAGGCTCTTTTAAAAGCTTGATCTGTAATTACATAACAATCTATAAATATTGTGATAATGAAAAACATTAAAGTTTAGAAAATAAAGTCGGCAATGCAAATTGATGTATAGTTATTTGACCCCAAATTCCAATGACGTTCCAGGAGTTCTATTAAGACTGTCACTCATTTGCAATCACACGTCTAGAAGCCTCTTAAAAAGTACTCCTTAATACGTAATGGAGTATGCTAATGCTTTTTCTCTAAGCGAGAAGCCAGCCACTTCTAGTACAAACTATTAGGTCGTAACATCTCATTTTCAAGGCTTAAGGTTGTATTTAGGATGGCTTGTGGATTTTTTTTGGTTGATAATTGATGGCTTTCAGTGTTATTATGTCCCAAAGTATGGATATTTCTATATGTTTTGGTTTCTTGGATTACCTTCTTGCAGTATGATGCAACTATTGGGGTTTGCTTTCTCAACACTTAGGCATATGATTAATGGGATCTGCATTAATTTGCTATATGATGCTCTTGTTATTTTTTGATTTTGTCATGATTTCACTATAATTGGTTATATTTGTATTCATTTGATTTTTCTTTTGTATTCTGATAGATTTTGTGTCGTCCTCGAACTTTTCATTTGAAGATGTCCTGGCTATATGCCAGCGTAAAACTTGTCGAAAAAAATCATGGCTATATGTATCTTGCAACTAAATACATTTGATTAAGCAATGGTATTTATGTGACTATTATTGCCCAACTCTTTTATTTTTATTTTTTAATTTTAAAATATGGGGCTTTATGATTATAAATGCATGTGAAAATTCAATCGTGTATTTTCCAATATAATTTTCATTTGGATGTATAATTCCTTCTAGCGTGCTGCTAGTTCAAGTTGGAGATTGGTTTTTTCTTAAAGAAATTATCTCTTTGTACGAGTGGGAGCTATAATTCTTTTTGATTTAATTTATTTTTCTTATGTTTTATTTCACTTCTCTAAAATTTCAAATGTGTAATTGGTTTTTATCAAGTTTTATGTAATCTTGATTTGTGCATGGTGATGTTTTTCAACTGAACTTGTGATATTTATTTCTCTCAGTTTTGTATATTATTTATAGTAGATGGCTTTTACATTGTACATTTGGTGGATTTCCTAACCCTTGTTTGGGATCAATTTTTGTTTTTAGAAACATGCTTGTGTAATGTGTTTTCAAATTGTTTCTATTTTTTTTTATAGAAATAAACCAAGTTATTTGAAAAAAGAAGGTCAAAACAACTTTGGGAAATTTTTACAAACAACTATCATAACTGGCCACAATTTTTGCTAGCCATCTCCATTGGTCGCCGTTTCTATCAAAGCTTCATCAACTACTGTTGTTACTTTGCTGGCGACGATTGCTACCGCCACATAAATTTAATTAAATATTCATTAAAAATAAGAATATTATAATTTTAAAAATGCCAAACATATTTTATTCCATATTGGAATATAAATATTCCATATTGGAATATAAATAAAATAAAATAAGTATTAAAGTAAGAATTAGTATTTAAGTATTAAAGTATTGGAATTTTAGGCTTCATCAATAATAATGAATAATTATTAAAAACTAAGAGTTAGTATTTGAGTGTTTTATTTGATTTTGTACTTCTAGTCGTACTTCTACATTAACAAATTTTGAACCCTTAGATGATTTTCATTAAAGAGGCAATAGAGTTACATGATTTGTAACTTGTTTAGTAAAATTAACCTTTTTAGTGAAAGCTTAGCTTTACAGAAATTATAAATGATAACTGCTAATGTGGTTAAGTAGAAAGTAGTTTTGTTTTGCTCATGCCTATGTCACTATTGTTTGGCTGGATTCTTTTACTATTAAAAGGTTAAAAAAACACTTACTTTGCCTCAATTTTAGGGTTGGTACAGGAGAGGGAAGGCAAATGCTTCACTCCAACGGCATGAAGCTGCAATCTGTGATTTAGAAATTTCTTTGTGCATGGAAGATTCTTTATCTGGGAAAAAACAGATAATGGAAGATATTCAATTACTATTTCATCATCGCAGTAAATGTACAAGCAAGTCCGATTATCCAAAGAGAAATGAAAAATTGCATGATGTTTCAGGTTTTGTTCTAATACCATTTTTTTCTATTTTTTATTGAAAAATCTGAATTAATCACTATCTGCTTCCATATGTGTCCTTTTTGTATTTAAAGTTGTACTGACTATCCATCCTCCACATGATATATCGCAAGATTTTCATCAACCTTTTAGGGATTCTATGATTAAATTTGATAAAATAACTGGCTGTTAAGATCATAATGATACTAAATTCTAGAAACGTTCCTATTGATGTGATTGAACAACTAATCTCTGTGCTTGAGACAAATAGCTTATGTTAATAAGTAGAAAAACTCTATTATTATTTATTAGAATGGGAATTACTGGAAGAGATCAATTTGCAGATTTTTATGTCTCTTTGCTGAAAGGTGATGCTGGTATCTTTCACTTGGTTCCTCCTTTTATTTCGTTCATTTTCTATTGTTTTATTGGAAGCACTTTGAACAAAATAAACCTAGCGTTTACGCAAGTTCTGCTGCACCATCTTGTGTTGTTTTAAAAAAAAAATTCTGCTTAATGTCTTCACATTATCCTACTTTTTTGGCAGAACTATGAATATGTACTTCTAGTAGTATTGTATGTTGCATGTTGAATTAATTATAGAAATCTATCATATAATTTTTTTTTTAACAAAAACAACAACCACAAAAACAACAACAAGCCTTTATCCCACTAAGTGGGGTCGGCTACATGAATCCTTTTTCTCCATTGTGTTCTATTGTGTGCCATTTTTTTATTTAATTCAAATAGATTAAGATCATTTTTTTAAACAATATGCCCAAGACTTTTTAGGTCTACCTCTGCTATTTTTAACACCAGTCGAAACTAAAACATCTACTTTCCTAATCAAATCATCAGATGGTCAACGTTTAATGTGACCAAACCATCTAATACGGCTCTCTCTAACCTTGCCATCGTTGGAGCTACACCAACCCTATCATACATATTTTCATTTTGCATTTTGTCTCTAAGTGTCAAGCCACTCATCCACCTAAGCATTCTCATCTCCGCAACACTTAACTTGGTTTTATGTTTCTCTTTTAAAGGCTAACATTCTGCGCCATAGAGCATTGCAGGTCTCACCACCATCTTATAAAGTTTTCCTTTTAGTTTAAGCGTTACTTTTCTGTCGCATAATTTTGTTTTGAAGAACAACATAATTGGCTTTATTAATTTTTATTCGGATAAAATAATTAAGATGTTTAACTTCCTGTTGGCATTAGATTCCGCTTTGTTGCTATCCGTAATTTCATAACATCACCATTGTTCAACCGTATAAATAATATTTCCTTAAAATTTCCCTGACTACATGCCTTTTATTCACAATAAGCTAAACAAAGTTGTTTTTGTTACAGCTGATATTAAGCTGCATTGCATTACAACACCAGATAAAGGCAGAGGAATGGTTTCATCAAATGACATCCCTCCAGCTTCATTAATTCACACAGAAGAACCTTTTGCTGCGGTTTGCCATTCTCTTAATCACCATTAAGTTTTTTTTATTCTTCCAATCTCTTTTCTTGTAAACACGAGCATATACTTGGTAAAATCTTTTTTTTTTTCAGGAATAAAATCACTTTTTCAGTTACTTGTCATTGTTATACAGAAGTTACCAAGTAATTCTTACTTGGAACAGTGTTTTGCAGATTATTTCAAAGTCTTGCCGGGAATCACATTGCCATTTTTGCTTCAATGAAGTTCCTGCTGATTCTTTGTTCTGCACTTCATGCACAATACCGCTTTACTGCTCTGAGCGTTGCCTCGAACAAGCTGTTGGCTGTAAGTTTGTGAGGAGCAAACATTTTTCAACTTTGCAGAATAATCTATCAGAAGAACTTTGGAATCATGTTAGAGAAAGCATCTCAATGTCTCCCAGTGCAAGTGAAAATGTTGGTCACCTGCCTGAACACTTACATGAATGTGGAGGCTCACACTGGTCTGCTGTTTTACCAACTGATGTAGTTTTGGCTGGTAGAATAATGATGAAGTCCGTTGAGAGGAGAAAAGTTGCTGGAGGGTTTTTCAATAATAATTTAACATTGGTATTTTTCTAAGCCTTAATTTTATGGATAAATTCCATGGAAATTTCTCATCATATTTTATTTATTTATTTATTAGGATTTCTCTCACAATTATAACAAAATTCCTCCTGATTACAAGTTGGAGATGCATCTGTATGCCCTTGTGCTGGCTTATTGTCTTCGCCAATACTTACCATCTGTTGAGACTTTTATCTCCAAGGTATGCTGCTATTAATAAGTTTTGTGAATTTTATTTTCCAGCGGGTGTTAGCTTCTATGAAGCGCAGATAGCAGGATCTGGGCTTTATACTACCCGCTCAAGCATTATATTATCGTGAAGCATTGAAATTTGGAATATGTGAAGGGACAACGTTATCAAGAGAGAGTTATTTCAGGTTTTCATCCAACAATTGTTTATATAATGTCTGAATAAATCTAACAATGCCATTATGCATATAACAAAATGAATTTCTGATAGTTTCTTGAAGTATTTGATTGCCTAAATCTTTTGTAGGACCTGACACCTCATTCGAAGTATCCGTAACACCTCAATAGGAGTATCCAAGCTTTATCACTTAATTCTTCATTGAAATGCTGTTGATGAATCATGAATTGCATGCATGGCCTCCCCTTTCATACAGGCACCTTTGTAATGGATGTTCAACTTTGTAACGCCCAAATTTCAAGCAATAAATAACATCCTGTAAATTTGAAAAGTACCCCAAAATTTTTCATCTTCTGGGATTTGATCGAAATAATTTTACGAAATTTTATGCATGAAATCGATCAATTCCATATAAAGTAACATGCATGAATTATTAATGGATTGGGAGGTGTAAAATTTTGAAGTTATAAGTTTAATTAACTTAACTAAATCCTTAATTATATTTCCTAATCCCTCACTTATTCCTGCAACACTGTAGATAACCAACCCTTACACTATTTTATTTCGTTTGTTCGGTCGAATATGGCTTTTGCGAGCTTTGTAATTTCATCCCTACCAGAATTCCTTCCCCTCTCTCTTGATTCCCTTTCTCCCTGTTCCGTTTTGCGTGACTGGAGGTAATCTCGCGAATGTTCTGCTCGGTTCACTATAGCAGCCGCGAACAGTGTAGGGGCGTGCAGCCACATGCGAGCTACAGAGCGAGATCCAGTTCGGGGCAATTTCTGTAAGCACGAATTCCTCTCTCACGTCGCTTGAGGTTTTCATTTCCTTTCTCATCCTTCCGTTTTGACATGTGCCTTATTTTTCGTGCTTTTTTAGTTTTCGATAGTTGTTAGAGGTATCAAACTCGTGTCAGAAGCGTCAAAAGTATTTTGAAAGCTTCCATTTGAGTTTTAGCACGAAATCAACGAGAGGAAAGTGAAGATTAGAGTGTTATGAAGAGTTGGAGAGAAAGTAGGTTATTTCGGAAAAACAAATATATGTCTAGAAGCCCGTTTGAGGTATGTTTGGGCGAATAAGTTTTGTATTGAGTTAATGCTTGTTATAAGCCTAATTTTTATGACTTCCTACGATGTTTATGAATTCCCAAGTTGTCTATACTAGGTGGTGAGTTTGAGATGAGCGTGTGGGCACTTGTTGTAGGGATGCTCCGTCAAGTCAATGTGAAATAATCTTGTGTTAATTTAAGAAAAAAATTCTATAGGTTTTCATATGATTTTTATTTTGACAAAGATGCATTTAGAATTTCTGCATATTATGAATGGATACCTGCAATTGAATATATGAATGCACGTTTACTTTTCTTACGATACATGTAATGTTATGATTAGATTATGTAACATATGGCCATGCTTATGATATGAATTTTCTGCAGATATTCATTTATTATACTTCAAGCCTATGATATATGTAATGCCTTATAAATGCTTGATACAGGAATTGTGATTTAAATATCATAATGAATGTAAGAGTACATTATTATATACGTGCTTGGAAGTACATTATGCAGGGATGTAGTATTCCTGACTTTTGATATTTATACGGAGATGAAACTCTGGGAATCGTTGGAATTAAGCGGTAATAGAATGTTAGGAAACTGTGGATATTATGGGGGCTTTTGATAACTGCTATTTTGGGGAAAATACAATTTTTATCGATAGTTAATATGACCTTTGGGGCAGGGTATTGACCCATGATGGAAGGACATAACAATAGTTGAATCTTATATATTAAATAAGTGACTTTATATGAAATAACATCTATTAAATAACATTGCAATGATTACATACGATAAACAACCTATGAACATGCTTTTGATTATACTTATGATTTCATGCTTGCAACCTACATGTTACATTGCAATTTTGATTTTTTATACTACCTGCACATTTTCCATTTTTCTCTTATATGCTAGCATCTTATGACCTATGTGTAAAACTGTACAGTTTCATACGAGCATGCACGTTCTTTTTTTTTTCATATGTAAGATCTTATATTGGTTTTTATTATTTCTCTGAACTCGTTGTTGCTTATTCTTCATTGTTGCCTTCCAGGTAAGGGCAATGAGTAATGGGGCGAGTAGTCATATGTGTCTTTGTACGACTTTTGCATGTTAGTTTTGGGAGCTTATACATATGTTTTGGATACGTACTTTTATTATATTGGGTTTAACAGCTCTGTATAATTATCATGTTTTGGATGATATGATTTTCTTAGTTCCAATTATGTATATGAATGAATTATGGTGATCTAGTTAGACTAATTCATCACTTATTAGGTCCTGATTATAAAAGTATGGACGAGTGCTGGTGAGAGTTGGTCTGACCAAATTTTTAGTCTCTGTTGCACCACGATTGATCCTACCAGGTGGTTAGTTGGGGTGTGACAGAAAGTGATATTAAAGCATGGTTTTTTGATGAAATGAATAATAGAAGCATGTTGGATTTGGAAGTATGAACGAAATCAAATATGAATTGATTTATATAGAGCTATAGGTTGATGAATTTGTGGCGGGTATCCCATATGACTTAAGGTCATGCTTGCAAAACACAATATTATATGATAAATTGTATTTAAATGATAAATTGTGCCAATGCAAATGAACATGTTTGGAGATGAATCATAAAATACTATGGGCCAATCTCGTAGGCCAGGTGCAGAGAATGAAGTAATATTTAAAAATGTTTTGAACAAAGATGATAATCAAAACATAACAGCTTAACTTCATGGCATTGTTCAATTGATTTCATAAGTGGTTGACAAAATGACTGCTATCAAAAGATCCTCCACCAGTACAAGACTTAAATTTGAAATTGGGGTAGAAGTTGATCGACATTTGAAGATATTTCAATTTTTCAAGCCACCTGAACTCAACGGTGTCTGCGATCCTACAGTAAGATCAAAAAAATTCGGGATGATATGATTTGTACGGAAAACAAAAAGTGGTGCTAGCTACTTTCATGCTAGAAAGCACAACATAGAGATGGTGGCAAGTGCAACATAGAGAAAAATTTTGGCTGACACTTCTTCCACAAATTAAGAGGGAAGAATTTGTTAAAGTCTTCAAAGATTGGTTCATTCCTCCTTTAGCCAGATTAACACTGCAAGATAAGTTCTTCATTCTAACTCAAGGGTCAAAGACAGTTGTGCAATATGAGGCAGAATTCTCTTCTCTTTACAATATGCACCCCAATATGTCAACAACTTTGAGGAAAAGTGTCATTGATTTCTGCGCGGTCTCAGTGATTAGTTACAGTTTACATTAGCTCCATTTGAAATCAACGATTTCTCAGTGCTCATTGAAAGAGCCAGATGAATAAAAAATGAGTTGAACATTTCCAATCAGCTGTAAGCAAACGAAAGGATTTTAACAAAAGAGAACACTTTTAAACCAGGAAAATTAAATCAGAAGTAGCCTCAGCCAGAAAAGGCAATTTATGAAAAATGTGAAAAAAGAACATTTTAGACAGAATTTGATTGATTCTGGAAAATGTTACAAATATGGACAATCAGGGCATATTCAAATGAATTTTCCACAGGAAAAGAAGAGAGAAAACATATTACCGACAATTCAGGGACAGAAACAATCTAGAAAATTTTGGGAAGGCAGAGACCCGACAAAACTCAATTTTTTTGAAAGCTTTCAGTGCAAACGAAAGACAACTTCAGAATGTAGAATTGAGCAACCAGTAAAAGCTTGAGTTTTTGCAATTACCCCTCAAGAAGCCAAAAAATCTGAAGAAGTTGTTAAAGGTACACTCCTAATTCAAGATCAGTTTAACGTTGTTCTATTTGATTCAGGTGCATCACATTCTATTATTTCTGATGAGTTTGTTGTTAGTTTACATTATTATGCCCTTTGGAAGTAGTTTTTATGCCAATTGGAAAATGTGTAGTGTATGTTCATGTTCATCATAAGAGTTGTCAACAGAGTTTATTATCATACAAATTCAGACCTTTGATGTCATTTTGGAGATGGATTGTTTGACAAATCATTTTGCTACAATTGAATATTGGAAAAAGGCGGGTGAAGCTAAAATCGCTTGGTGAAAAATCATTTTATTTCATTTGTGATTGAAATGCCCAATCTTCCTTGATTAGTGTAGGGAAAGTTGAAAAGTATTTGCAAAGTGGTGAACTTATGTTTTGACAAAATATTGAAGTTTTGAATAAAAATGTACAATAATTAAAAAATGTTTCAGTGCTTTAGTAATTTCCTGATGTATTTCTTGAAGAATTGTTAGGGTTACTGTCAGAACGAGAAGTTTGATTTGGTATTGATGTGCAACCGAGAACGTCTGCAATATTCAAATATCCTTGCAGGATGGCTCCGAAGGAATTACATGAATTGAAATGTCAGTTGCAGGAATTAATTGATTAGGGTTTTATCAGAACAAACAATTTATCATGGAGCGCTCCAGTATTATTCGTCAAGAAGAAAGATAGATCCATGTGGTTATGTATTGATTATAGAGAGCTAAATAAGATTATAATAAAAATCAAATATTCTTTGCCCAAAATTGATGATTTATTTGATCGGTTAGAGGGTGAAACTGTATTTTCCTGAATTGATCTGAGATTTGTATATCATCATGTCTGATCAAGAAGACATATATAACAAAGACAACCTTTAGGAACTAGATATGGTCATTATGAATTCTTATTTATGTCTTTTGGTTTAATTAATACTCCAGCAATTTTTATGGACCTTATGAATCAAATTTTCAATTTGTATGTGGATCGGTTTGTTACTGACGATATTTTGATTTATTCAATAATTACTGAAGATCATGCCTAGCATTTGAGGCTGGTTTTGGAGTTGCTGATGCAGAATCAATTATATGCAAAATTTTCGAAATATAAATTTTGGCTGCGAAATATTGCATTTTTGGGACATTATCAATAGTCAGTGAATTTCAGTAGATCGTCAAAAGGGGAAGACAATTGTGGAATGACCTACTCCAATGAATCTTATGGAGGTATGTAGTTTTCTTGGTTTGAAAGCATATTAACGAGATTTGTCAAAGGCTTTTCACAAATAGCTCTGCAGCTATCCAAGCTGATGAGAAAGTATGTCTAGTTTGAGTGGATTGTAGAATGTGAGCATAGTTTTCAAGAGTTAAAGAAAAATTCGACCACTGTACAAGTGTTAGCTCTTCCATCATATACAAAAGGATTCTAGATTTATAGTGACACATCATTAAGAGGCTTGAGTTGTGTTTTAATGCAAAATAAAAAGGTGATAGATTATGCATTTAGACAATTGAAGCCACATGAAAGGAATTATCAGACGCATGATCTGGAGTTAACTGTGTGATATTTGCTCTCAAGATTTCGCGTCATTATCTATACAACGTGAAATGCGAAGTCTTTACTGATCATCAAAGTTTAAAGTATATTTGTACACGAGCTGAATTTGAGGTATTGAAGATTGATAGAACTAATAAAAGATTATGATTTGGATATGCAGTATTGTCCGGGCTGAGCAAATATTGTTGCTGATGCTTTGTTGACCTCATTTTTAGTGAGGTCTTTGTCTCTTACTCCCAGAACTCATAATCTAGCATTAGGAGTTCATTGTTGACCATCCTAGCGGATTAGTAATGGAGCCCACCTCCCGTAGAGCTTCGATTCACTTCTTGACTCATTTTTGTGAGGAACTCGCACGAGTGGTTCCAAGCACTCAACTTCTAGTTGCAAGGGCTTAGGACTAACATGTAGAGGGCCCGAAAATGAGTTCCTACTGGATCATACGACCTTAGGCGAACCCTCCGTGACTCAGCAACACACTCGCTGCACCACGCACCAATTTGACACATTTTTTGCCTGACCGTCGGCGAACTCGTCCGGACGACTCCGGATGACGAAATGGGCCACACAGACGCGTCCGGAACGTCAACTTTAGCTAGGAAGGACACCCGTATTGCTAGGGTTACGCGCGCAAACAAATGACACAAATATCGATGCATGTTTTTTTAATTAGCGAGGCACGGGCCAGGACTTAACTCAGGTTCAACTCGGGTTCGATTTGAACTGGACTCGGGCTGAACAAGGGTTAAATAATTTTGAATTTCAAATTTTCAAATTTCAAATAGGCATTTAATCTCGTTTTAATTGAAAGTTAAACATTTTCCTTTTGAATCTGCTTCATCAATGAAAATAATTTATTTTCCGGCCAATTGCTTTCAGAGTAACGGCTCCCCCGCCCCAATTCTAAAAGGAAGGATCGCCTTCTACCTTCAGGGTCTTCCTCCTTTGCCTCTCCCGAGCTCCTGCTCATCTCCCTTCATTCGACAACCTTCTCCTGCTCGATCCCGCTCTCTCTCTCTGCGCTTGACAGCTCCTCTCTCTCGCTCGCCGTTCTCCCGCCTACTCCTTCGCCTTGTCTCCCTCGATCCCGCTCGACCTCGCTCATCCGCTCCTCTCTGCAACTGGATCAAAGCCCCCCGACCGAAGCATCTGCTGCGCCTTCCACGCTGAATCGTCTGCTCGCCTCTTTCTCGCTTGAGAGCAACCCTCGCTCCTCTCTGCAAACTCCGAAGCTCTCGCCTCTTCCCTCTGCGCCAGAATCACTCGCCCGCTTCATCCTCGCCTCCTCACGATCGACTCCTCTGCATCGAGACCGCTCGATTCGTACCTTCTCCCTCGCGACATCCCGCACACCTATTTCGCTTCCCCTCTCTGCACCGCTCGCCCTCGCTCGACCCTGCCTCTCCCTCTCGATCCCGATTCCGCCTTAAACTATTTTCGTCCCAATTGTCGTCCCAACTGAATCTCGAGGTAATGGCAGTTGTCGTCAGGAAGGAGGCAGTGACGAGATCGAGATGAACAGAGATCCAAAATTCCTGCACTTCTATTTTTTTTTTGTTCAATTGCTGCTCTTACTGAAAGGTTCGATCATTCCCATAAACTCCTCGTCTCAATTACCCATTTGCATATTTTCATTAAACGTCTAGCAAGCTGTTGTGATGATTTCGTTTCCTGTTTTATTTCTATGAGAATTTCTAAAAAAATCAATGTAACCAATTTCTTTAAAATTGCACTTGGAGGTTTGTTTTACTCCATGATACAAAACATCATGTGATGATGGTTAGGAATAATTGATATTTTGGCATGCCACAGTTTTGACATGTTAATTTCTCTTATATACTCCTCAATGTCTATTGTGCATTTATGTTTGGTTGAAGAGTTGTCTTGGCTTCCTAGCCTTGCCGTTGTGGTTCGACCTCGATGCTGTTTTGGCTTGATACGTTATGATTTTTGAAGGTTTTAAGAGCAGTTTTTTTGTCATGTATTATTGCTGATTCAGAGATGATTTAATTACATTTTTTAATGTTTAATTAAACGATATTCCTCGAGTTAATTTTATGTGCCAATTTCATAGGTCGGTTACTTGCTATTATAAGAAAGGTAAAAATATCATTTGAGACTGTTTTATTCGCTGTTTTGGAGGGGTTTTGGGGGACTGATTTATGCTCAAATTCCTCACTATTTTTGTGAGTTAATTAAGTGCTATGTAACACTACGAATTAGCGTTTGAGGAGTTAAAAAATGATGTTTTGAGCTGAGAAAGTGCTATGAAATGTTGTTTGAAAGCTTACAAGTGTTGGAATTAACGTTTGGGCGCTGTAGTGGTTCTTTAGGAAACTTGGAATTAATGTTTGGGTGTTGTAGTGGTGCTATAGGAAACTTGGAATTAATGTTTGGGTGCTGAAATTGTAGTTTGAGCCGCTTGAGGCAGCTTACAAGTGCTGGAATTAATGTTTGGAGTGTTGTAGGAAACTTGGAATTAATGTTTGGGTGCTGAAATTGGGGTTTGAACTGCTGTAGATGGCTTACAATTGCTGCAAATTATTGTTTGGATGTGTAAAAAATGTTGTAAGATCTTTTAGAGTGCAGTGAGAACTATTTGAAGTGGCTGTTTGGAGTTGTTGAAAGCCATAGGTTGTTGTTCGGAAGTGTAAAATGTCTATTTGGAGTCGTTGAAAGCTATAGGTTGTTGTTTGGAGTTGATGATCGCTGTATGAAGCTGTAGGAAGTGTCCAAGTTGCTGTTTGGAGTTGATGATTGCTGTATGAAGCTGTATGAAGTGTCCAAGTTACTGTTTGGAGTCACTGATCGCTGTAGGAAGCTGTAGGAAGTGTCTAAGTTGCTGTTTGGATTCACGATTGCTGTAGAAAGCTGTAGGAAGAGCTTAGGTTGCTGTTTGGAGTTGCCAATCGCTATAATAGGCCGTAGGAAAAGTCTAGGTTGTTGTTTGGAGTCACCGATTGCTGTTGAATGTTGTAGGAAGCGTCAGAGCTGTTGTTTGAGGCGATTTAAGTTCGTATAAGCGCTGTGTGAAGGCTTATGAGCTGCATTTATTGGGTCCGTCTAACGGCTTAGTGGTTACTTTTCTTGATTCCATCTCGTGACTTTTGGTCTCGCACTTTTCTGAGTCTATTTGATGACTTTTTTACCTCTCTTTTCCCACTGAATTGGAGGACTTTTGGGCCGATCAAAATATTGTCTTAGGACAAATTTTAACACTCTTCTGGAGAGTCACTTTAATTACACTTATTGAAAGATTTTAAACGTTATTTTTTTAGGTTGATTCACTTGTTATTTTCCATTGGATATGTAATTTTGGAAGCGAGTCAACTTTCTCTTTTTCGTTTGTTTTGTTACTTTTGTTACATGGTTAAGTCGAAAAAAAAGGAATTTCTGATTTAGTTACTTAGAAGATACTTAGAAATTTGAGGATTAGTTAAAAAATATTTAATTGAGGGTAGAACACTTTAAATCACTTTAAGTACAAATTAAAGTGTAGGCTTCCTAGATTTTAGGAGCACGCCTTAGGTGAGAGCCCATCTACCTAATTCTCAGTGTAGGCCTCCTAGATTTTAGGAGCACACCTTATGTGAGAGTCCATCTACCTAATTCTTAGCGTAGACTCTATAGATTTTAGGAGCACACCCTAGGCGAGCATTCATCTACCTAATTTTCAAATAAATAACAAAACTTGGCATTTGACCCTGATTCACAAACTAGTCAAGACACTAGATACCAGGATGTACTGAGGTGTAGTTCATACTTTCTTAATTAAATCAACAGTGAAATTCCCTCAATGATTTAACCTACAATGAAACTCAATGCATCGGGATTTGAGCTTGAATATTACACTCAAATCCTTCTGACAATTGGGGAAATTTGTTAACGCCACATATGAATCATCGGACTAGGATGAGTCTAGGGTTTAGGTGGCGAGGGCGATGACGACATTGCTTGTGTGCTTAAACGAGGGATATGAGCTTAGATTATTAAAATAGTATCTCAAACCTCAAGGATCTTCAATAAAGGGAGAGGGAAGGACCCATAATACTATTCGTCGATTTTTGGTGGGATCGTTGCCCCTGACACTCTTAGGTTATCAGTAGTTCTAGCACGATTAGAGTGACTAGTCTGTGAACTGTACGACTTTACAAAATATTTACAAAAATAAAAATAAATTTTTTTTTGCATGATTAAAAGAACTCTGCATAAAATAGGCTTAAACAACAACTTTTGCATGAAAAATCATGGTATTTTTCTATGAAAATTTAAAAAGGTCAACGGCTAGTCACTTGGATTGAGGTTAAGGACTGCCTTATATAGATTATCGGGCTGGTAACTCTAGTTCAAGATCGGGAAGCACATAGCCCAGCTCTGAGCCCCCCACTTTTACCAATGTCTTATACTCAGTCCTGATCTTTCATATGTGGCTAATGGTTTCTTTTGCTCTTGATTTTTACAACTCATTTTTCTGACTTTCGCGTTGAATTTACTCATCTTGTTTAATTTTCTTACAAGTTTATTTAAATCTGCTGCAAATCATACTATGCTCGCAACATTAATAACGCAATAGTAGCAGATGCCCAGATACACTTTTACAGTTTATCTATAACATTTTACTTTACTGCATTTTACCTTTCAAGTACATTTTATTTACCTGCGATTTGCTTATTTTGCATGCAAAACCAGCACTGAAACCAAAACCGAAACGAAACAAAACCAAACTTTGACACCAAAACTGGAAACATAAACCCCAATCTCAAAAACTTAAACTCTCTAACTGTCACGACGACAGGAGCTTGGAGCCAACTTTGTGGGCAACACGACGAGGAATTTAGACCGAGCTACAAGAGGATCTTCTTCAGCATTATCCCTTCCTAGTATAATAACAACTCATAGGACTTGGTGGTAGCTTGCCTAGCGCGACGTAAATCCTCACACTCCCTTTTTAGGCTTCTGTACAACCATGTTTTACAGCGTAAGTCTTAACCCGCCTTAGGTTCTGAGGTTGTCGTGTGACACGACATAAACCCTCTTATCTCTGCGGGCTATTTGCATAATCTGGTATTATGCAAATGTAAGTCCCAAATAATAAAATTGACAGGACTAAATAATTGAATAACATCATCTTTAAAAATACAGCCACACAGTAGGATAGTTTGGGAAGTCATTGAGGGTTCTCCTCAGAATCTATGACATCCCCTACCTTTTCTTTTGTTTGGACTCCCGAAATAATTGTTCTTATTTGAGCCACTCTCACTTGCTTTTTAACGTTCTACCATGAAAACCTAAACTTTGGAATCTTGAAGACTAATACCTCTGATCATTATCAAGAGTTTTCTCAAGTGACCCCAGTCATTTGAGATGTAATTAACTATAGGGGCTTGCCTTTATAGGGAACTTGGAACCCAAATAAATTAAATCCTATTTAATTTTTGCATTGAATAGAGGAACTTGTGGGTCATACATAAAAGATTCGCAGACCAAATGGATGTCACAAATCTCTTAGTTTGTAGGATTGGATCTATCGCTGAGGTTTACATTTATGTTTCGGGAGGGGTGTAGTATTCGCGGTATTGGACATGATTATGCAAACTATCGGACTAATGAGATCCATTTGGTCTCATTTTTAAAAAATTAAAATATACTGCTTTTAAAGCTCAAACTATATATCTATTATATTAAATTAAATCTCAAAAATTATTTTTCTTATGTATATATTTTATATTCATATTTTCAAATCGTCAAAAAAGTTGACCGACATGCTTTTAGCCGTAAATCCATTGGCCGTGCAAGCTGGATTATCACTGAGGCTGAGTTGATTAAAGAAATTAATGATTTACAGAAGTTAGAAGATCGGAAGATAGTGGGTATTTACATCAGTTGGGAGTGCAACCAGCATTAATTGATAGAATTAAAGTAGCTCAAAAAGAAAATAGTGAATATTCAAAACTACTGAAGCAATGTCAATCAGAAAATTAGTCATATCTGACGGTTGATGAAGATGGTGTAATAAAAAATAAGCTGTAGTTATGGGTACCTGTTGATTCTGAATTGAGATTAAAAATTTTACATTAAGCTCATCATTCATAGTACACAATTCATCTAGGCAGCACAGAAGTGTACAAAGATTTGAATTTGACATTTTAGTGACCCGGTATAAAGAAAAATGTTGTTGAATATGTATGTCAATGTCAAACATATTAGATTGTGAAAGCTGAACATTAGAGATCCAACATATTATTACAATTGTTGCTGATACTTGAATGAAAATGGGAAAAAATTGCTTTTAATTTTGTTATGAGATTTTTTCAATCCGGACAAGGTCACGATAGTAGTGGGGGCACTCGTCATAGGGCTGTCACGTTAAGTCAGGTTAAATAATCTCGTGTTAATTAAAAAAAAATTTCAATAGGTTTTCATATGATTTTTATTTTGACACGGATGAATTTAGAAGTTCTATATATTGTGACTGGATATATGTTGTTGAATGTATGAATTCATGTTTATCTTTTTTACGATACATGTAATGCTATGATCAGACTATGCAACATATGACTATACTTATGATATGAATTCCCTCTAGTATTCATGTATTATGTTTCATGCTTATGATATATGTAATGTCTTATAAATATTTGATACAGTAATGATGATTTAAATGTTATAATGAATGTATGAGTAGATTATTAATTAGTGCTTACAAGTACATTCTATTGGAATATAGTTTTTCTAACTCTTGGTATTTATACGGGGATGAAACTCTATGACCCATTGGAATTAGTTGTGACAACTTTTAGAGAATCGTGTGTTATCGGGGGGCTATTGATAACTGCTATGTTGGGGAAAACACAACCTTTATCGATAGTTTGCAAGGCTTTTGGGGCAAGGTGTCGACCCATGATGAAAGACCATAAAAATAGTTGAACTTTATATATTAAATAAGTAACATTACTATGAAATAACCTTTATGGAATGAGATTGCTATGATTACATACGATAAACAACCTATGAAAATTCTTATGAACATTTTTTTTATTATACTTTTGATGCTTCGCTTACGATCTACATTTTACAATGTAGTCTTGATATTTTATACGACCTGCTCCTACCTGCTCTCTTTTTACGTTCTCTATTATATTAGCATGTTATGATTTGTGTGTAGACATGTACATTTTTATACGACCATGGACGTTTCTTTTTCATGTATAAAATTTTATGTTATCCTTGATTATTTTTCTGAGCTCGTTGCTGCTTATTCTTATTGCTTTCTAAGTAGGGGCAAAAAATACCGGGGTTAGTAGTCAGGTTTGTCTTTGTACAACTTTTGCATGATAGTTTTGGGAGCTTATACATATGTTTTGGGTATGTACTTTTATTATATTGAATTTATAAGCTCTGTATAGTTTTCATTTTTGGATAATATGGTTTCCATTCTTCCGAGTATGTATATAAATGACATATAAATTGCAATGTACCACATATATTGCGGTGATCTACTTAGACTAATTCATCAACCACTAAACGTCAGGACGACTGCCGTGAGAGTTGGACTGACTAAATTGCCAGTTTCTGTTGCACCACCATTGACTCTACTAGGGAGTTAGTTTGGGTGTGACAAACTTGGTCATTTACTAACATGTTTCCATGACCAACAATAACAACAACAACAATAACAAACTTTTATCATGTAGCCGACCCCACTTAATGGGATAAAGCTTTTGTTGTTGTTATTGTTTTGGCCCCAACTCCAATAGTATTGTATCTTTTATGTTGAATTCATTTGAGAAGTCTATCATATAATTTTTTTTTGAACAACAACAACAAGCCTTCATCCCAGGCTCCATTGGGGGCAGCTTATAAGTGCGGCGGCGTTTTCAAAACACCGCCTTTGTGTTTGGTTCGAACTTTCTGTCTGCATTTTTAAAACCGGCGTATTTAATTTCTTAATAAACGTAGGCCGAGGGTTGGCCTTGTGGCCCGCGTTCTTTCGGTCTTGTTTACTCTGCTTCCCTCGATCTCGGAAGAACGGTGCGAACAGGCGGACTTCTGGTAGGAGTGGAGCACAAGGATGAGAAAGATGGGAGTTTCGGTGGCCTGTGTAAGCCGTGATCCCGTCATTGCCTTCCCAGGTAGCTCTAATGGAGACTGTATCGGGAAGATTCGTTCAAGCGAGGTAGCTTTGTGGTAGGGATAAATAAGAGGAGGAAAAATCGAGGAGAGCGAGATGATGTAGTTTTGGGTTATGTTGGTCTGCACTCGGCTCCTCTGCTCCTCCGTTCCTCCTTGCACTCCGCGTTTGAATTTATTAATCTTGGCTTCTTCATGGCCATTTTTTCTCTGCACTCTGCTCCTCCATGCACTCCACTCCTCCGCTCCTCCTAACTTTTGGATTGGTCTGAGATGGATTTGCTACTCTTAAGTGGTAAGGCACTTTCTTCCTTAGTAATAAACATCGAGTTCTTCAAGTTACAGAGTTTGTTGATTTGAGACTAAAGTTTTGCTATTGTGCTGAAACAGTTTCCAAGTCGCTTGGCTTGGGTCCAAGCCCATTGTTAAGGAAGGAAGGATTTTATTACGCTCTTATTTTTTTTGGCAAATTGCTTGTGATAGAATGTTTGATCGCATGGAATAGGACAATGGCTAGGAATGGCCTCGTTATGGATGCTGCTTGTTATATCCTTTGCTGCTTGTTATACCCTTTGCTGCTTGTTATACCCTTTGCTTCTTTACTTCTTTCATTCCTGTTGATGATACACAATGAGGGGATTGGGCGAATGGCTCCTACTGACACAGTATGACAGCAGATTATGGATTGGTCTATAAAAGATTGAGTACTTTGGAATTATGATGGTTGAGTGTAGCCAATTCCATATATTTGCTGATATTGGTACATATAGTTTGATTAGGGATTTGTGTAGATCTTAACTGGTGATGGTGACATGGCAGATTGATAGTTGATGGATTTTACTTTGCATGCCTCATTCCCTTAAGTCGATCAACTGCGTGCCGGAATTGTCATTTATCCAAAAAAGCTGCAAATCTGCTGTTTTTCAAACCTATAAGCCAAACAACTAAACAATTTATCCAAAACAGGGGCATAATGCTCGTTTATCCAGAATCAGTTATTTTCTAAACGCACAAACCAAACATCCATCTAGCTTATTAGGATAAATTGCTGATCAGCAGATTATCAGGATAAACTGCTTATCTGGATAAACTACAACTGCCACTAACAGACCCTAAGTGAGGTCGTCTACATGAATATTTTTTCTCCATTGCATCCTATTGAGTGTCATATTTTCATTTAATTCTATACAATATGCCCAAGTATTTTTAGGTCTACCTCTGCCTTTGTTAACATAAGTCGAATCTAGAACATCTACTCTCATAATCAGATCATTAGATCGTCGACGTTTAATATGATCAAATCATCTAAGACGACTCTAATTTTGTCCGTCACCAGAGCTACACCAACCCTATCACGGATATAATCATTTCGTATTTTGTCTCTAGGTGTAAAGCCACTCATCTAGCTAATCATTCTCATCTCGACAACACTTAACTTAGTTTTATGCTTTTAAAGGCCAACATTCAGCGCCATAGAGCATTGCAAGTCTCACCACCATCTTATAAAATTTTCCTTTTAGTCTTAAGCCTATCACACAATATACCCAAAGCATTTGTCCGCTTCGACCAACCAACTTTAATTCTACTAATAAAGTCCTCTTCTATATCACCATCACTTGGAAGACCTGAGATATCTAAAGCGTTCACACCTTTTACCCATAGTTCCAATTTTGCCACTAGAGCTATTACTACGAAAATTACATTTCATGTATTCAGTTGTAGTTCTACTCAAACGAAGGCCATTACACTCTAATAGAACACGTTTTTATGACCCGATATTATTTAATTAAAATGTTAAAATTAATTCGAATGCCAATGCTGCTTTGTGGATGTAATTCTTCCCAACTTTAAGAAGCTACCCTTTTGGATGAAAAGAAGGTGAGTGTTTAAAGATGGATAGAGAGAGAGAGAGAGTGAGGGTGAGAGAGAGAGAGAGAGAGAGAGAATAACTAGAGGTGTAAAAAATGGGATTTGCCCACATGCCATATTCTTTTTTATGTAAGGAGTTTACACATTAATTTCTACAATAATTGATATATATAAACCATATACTACTGATTTTTAGATTATTTTTCAATAGCTTTACTTGTCATTCAATATCTGGAAGTAGGATTCTTTGAGGTGTTATTAATTTAGCTGCTTCAATCAAGGAGAAATTCCTAGCCACACTTGTCTATTATCTGGAAGAAGTGTTGCAAAGGAACCCACATAAGCATTTTCTGCAATAATTGAAGGATAAACCGAATCCTGTAGATGGATGGAAGCTTATAAATTATCAAACAAGAATTGAATCTAGTTTCTTGTGCGCCTTCATACAAAAATATTAGATTTCCATTATTTTTTTTAATAAAAATTGGAAGGACTATGTTTTTCAGAAACAAGAGGATTAATTGCTGCATAAACCTAAAGGAATAAGTTCAAGATTTTCCTATAAATGCAGTAGAATTTTTATGTAAGTAGCTATCCTTCAGAGTATTATGACATCATTTAAAAGCTTTAGTTACTCCAACCCAACAGCTGTTACTCAGCAAGTTACGATCATTTCTGGAAGTCAATAGGCAATATTACGCTTTGGTTAAGATTTAATGGTTTCTTGTATACTTTTGATTACTTTTGTTATTCCTGATATAAAGTCACCTTTCATTAATTTTTTATTGCAGTTCGTTTTGCTGATATCTCAAATTAAGGTGAATTCTATGGCGGTTGTGCATATGAAATCATTTGACGAGCCTGATTTGTTCAAGAAACCAACAAACCATTCTGTAATTGGAAATGCCTTCACTTGTACAGTTGAGCAGGTATGTTTTATTCTTCTCCTCCATAACTTTCAACTTCACACAAACGAATTGGTTGTGAAATGTTATCCTTAGTGTCGAATAACATTAATAGCACAATTCAGCTTCCCCGACTGCCAAAGCATTTCTGATGTACTTTACATTTGCGGCTCAACCCTTCTGAAGGATGATAGCCTTAATTTCTTTCTGAGGAAGAATAAGAAACTGTGGATAAATGATGAGGAACTTTGGCATTAAGAATCATTTCCCTCAACCTATAAGAAAAATACCGGTTTGTTCTTTTTTTGTATGATGATCAACCAAGCAATATCTTATTGATGCAAACATGTTTATGGTGTTTCAGCAGCCTCCATAACTCTATTCTTGTTGTCCTTATTCATGAGTTCGTTCCTTGACTCTAATGTTAATCATTGACAATTTTTTTTTATAAAATATCAGAAAACTTCAAGTAAATATCAAATCCCTTGTCAAAATAATCAAATGAATTATGACCAAATAACTAATTAGAGTTTACTATCTAACTAATTGAAGTTAACAAACTCAAATCTATGACAATTATTTGCTCCATCACCCTTTCCCTCTTTAATGCTGCCATCATCTTTATTTAGAAACAACACAATCTTCAAAGATGATTCATTGAGAGAGACATCAGTAATTTCTAGTTTTTCGTTGTCATGCCTTATGTTAATGCATCCACGCTAAAGTTTTGTAACTTAAATTTCTCCTTGAGTATATTTTGTGCTCCTCCTAGACAAAAGATGCAAACTAATATGGTATATGTTAAATATTTACACTCAGAGGAGTTATCATTTTCTTGAATTGATAAAGTAACGTTTTTTTTTCAATAACAAGAACATGATTGAGATAACAATTTTATAGTCGTGGAGAACTAACACCACAAATCATCTACTAAGTCTTTTCATCCATAGTGTATTTAGAAGTTACTATTAAAACCAAAACAAGTTGACAAATTCCAAGTTAACTATTGATCTGTTTTCAATAATTGAAAAGAAAGGTCCCTCCAAGCATTTGTTTCACTCATTTAAGGTCTCCATATTATCAATAACTCATATTATCCTCTATATAGAATTCTTAATAATTATATTAGTGTTTGTATTACAGGTCACTCTCTTATTGTGAAATAAAGAAAAAATAATAATTACTGCTCACTCTTAGCAATAAAGAAGAATTTTTTTGACAAAAATGAATTTGATAAACATAAACATGGAGCAAATATCAGTGATGAAAATGTAAATGCAACTTTATGAAAATCCTGAAACTAAATGAAATAAAATCTTCCTAGTCAAATGAATTGTTCATCATAACTAAAAATGATCAAATGTAACTTTTTTTATGTACACCAGTACACTTTTATATATTTGATTGTATTTATTGATATGTTTAAAGAGAACTTTTAGAAACAAAAGTTTGAAAATTTGTTAGGATTCATGCTAGAAATAGATTGCTATAATCAAACGACCTTATAAGAAGCTTCTTAGTAATAAATATGCATATAAACGAGTAAACTTCAAATTAAGTGAGCTTGAATATCAAAATTATGATATCAAACATACCCAAATTTTTTTTTTTAAAAAATCAAACATAGCAAAAATTTATATAAAAAAATTAATCTTTTTCATAACTAAAGTAAATACCAGGTTGGGATTATGCTTCTTCAGTTTGGATTTTGAAATTTAGGAACAAATTAAGAGTTTGACGTCCTCAACCGAATAGTCCTTTGGTGTTTTTTTCCGCTTGGGCTTGCGATAGTTGAATAGAGTTCCATTGTTTCATCCTAGAAGAAGAGGCAGAGTTGGCTAGGGCATAAGATGCTCCCAATTGTGTCATTAGCGAGAGTTGCTGACCACTGCTTTTCATCTTCATTGTAGATAGTTTGGAACTAGCCACATGATGTGCATGATTGCTATGTCTCGTTGTAGAAGAAGAGGTAGAGAAGGAACACAATTTCGTTTATGGTGCTGGGAGAGTAGCTAGTTTGCTATGCTTCATAGTCGTAAAAGAAGAAAAGGAGATGGTCCGGCATGGGATGCACATGCTTGCAGATGACTAGACCACGAGATGCATTTGAATGAAAAATATTTCACTATATGTACATCTTTATTTATTTGTCTTTATGTGGCATAAACGTATTTATTGTGCTTCACCCAATTTGTAATTTATTCTCACTTTTAAATGACTTCAACGTCATTTCAAAAGTGTCAGACATATGCTAGGGCATGTCGGAGCTAATTTGTTTCCCACAGGTGTTTGACACAAATATGAAAGGCATTTAAGAGTATTTTTGCTTCTCAGATTATGATTTGCGGACTTCATCAGATTATCTCAACCCCAATAAACTGAAGAGGAAGTGAAAGATTAAGCTCAAGTATCAATGTCTGGGGTAAAACTTAATTGATAAATGGGTAATTGATGATTTTTTCAAAAATAGTTGTCCATGTTGTAGAACATTGAGCAGTTATCTTAATGGTTTCCTTAATCCTGTGATGTGATAAATTTAATGGGGATGGTTTGAATGCTAGAATAGAAGGAAGTGATTTTGTTATTATTTTTTTTTTGCAGAAGAAGAATTCATTCTTATTATTGCCAATGTTTCCAAACAATATAAAAATATATGGTTAATTTAGTAATTTACATTTCAAATAAAAGATAGTATAGGATTGAAAAGGTTGTTTGTCTCTCAAGAAGTATAAAAAAGAACTTTCAGCCTTCTTGTAACTTAAGAAGAGTATGATTGCAGGCAGTGTAGGGAATATGTAGATGAACAACCATCTCATAAATATGATCATAGATTTATGATTTAGCCAACCACAAATAGTTGCAGGAGACTAATGATGATGAAATGCAGAATTCGGATTAAATAGTTGAAGGTTGTCTTCCTATTCAAGAGCTTTCAAGAAGTAAAGAGAAAAATCACAAGTGGTCATTTTTCCTTCAATTGGCCATGTGCAAAGCTGAGATATACTTTTGTTTGGTAAGGCATCGTGACTTGTATGTATTTTCTAGTTGCGTTTACGTTGGAGAAGGCACCAGCATCGACGTCGACGCTGCTTGAAAGTGGGGAAGATGGAGAAAAATTCGAGAAATTTGAATTAGGTGTAAGAAGGCTTGGGGGTCGGGGTTGGTGATGGTGTGCCGTACGAAAAAACTGTTTTAAAAACACCTAAAATATTTTTATTTGCTTTAGCATTCTTAGAAATGAAAACTAATCTTTTTATAAACAAAGTAATAAAACAGAAAAAAAAAAAACGGAACATAAAACATGAAATAAAAAATTGATTCCGAACACACCCTAAAAATATGGGCAGCTATGATGTGGTGTTATGGTGGTTTGTTTGTTCTTTTAATATTACTGCAGAAGTAGTCTCTAGTAAGTGGGAACCCATGTTTGACATGATATGGTTCCTAACACTTACTGTTGTTGATATTTTTGGGTAGTTTAGGCTTATTTTTAATATATATATATTTTTATATTCATATATGCTTGTTTACCTCACAGGTTCGAGTTGGACAAGCCATTTATTCCATGGGAAGCTTATTTAATCACTCATGCAAGCCAAATGTCCATGCATATTTTCTTTCACGCGCGCTTCACCTACGCTGCACTGATCATGTTCCAGCACACTATCCACTTGAGCTCTCTTACGGCCCCCAGGTAAATAAGAACTGAGCTAAATTGCTGAGTACACAATTCTGAAAGAATGCAATCCTTTTGCCTTCTAAGTGATTCTTGGTACACTACTTTCTGCCTCTTCCTTTTTTATTTGGTGGTGGTGTTTGGTTTGTGGCATTTATACACACAGCACTCAAATCTTTAATATCACATAAAAATAATAGTATTATCAGTTTTTAAAAGTGAAAGACAGCTTTTCATGCTTAGACTTAAAGCATCAAAGTGCTATGTATGTAAATATGAAAGTTCAGGTGCGAGATATGTAAATTCATAGAACTGTGTAATAGGTATGAAAATTTCCCTATTTTTAGGAGAAGCATTATCCACTGTTTTTTCACTTGGGCGTTATCTTCTATGCTGTCACTTAGATTGGCGAATTGGATCATCAGGAAAGACAACATATGCTTGAAGCTCAGTACTTCTTCAAATGCCGTTGCATTGTATGTTCAGAGCTTAATTTCCCCGACCTTGTAATCAATTCTTTTCGGTGCACTAAGCCCAACTGCCTTGGTGCAGTTCTGGGCATGGCTTATGAAAAACTTGAGGATGACTTTTTGCTTGTTTCTACTGCATCTTATCGTTGCAAGCTTTCTTTGTCAGTGGTATGTGATTTATAGCTTGCACCAACTGCTGTCCAGCCTTTTTATATGCTGTTCTTTAATATTAGTTATTTTTAATGATACTAGTATTATTAAATTTTGGCTTAACATAAATTTTTATATTTTTTGAAGTTTCAAGAATGCAAAATAAACATTCATGACGTGGCTTATTTTCTGCTTGAGGGAGATACATTGCAAAAGACCGGTCCTGGGAATTGCTTAAATTGCTGCTCTGCTATTGATTTGGCATCATCAATCTCAGCATCTAATAGTTCTCTTACAGAAATTGAAAGGTACTTTCTTTGTGATCATGCACAAAACATCACAAACTATTTAACTTTATCAGTGATTGGCTAATATAGTGCTGTAATTTACAGATTAAAAGACATGATAGTTTCATTTCTACCTAAAGATAACTTAATCTCTGATATCCTGACATCTCTTGGTGATCTAAGATCAGTTAGGCATGCATACAGCAAAGTTGTTGCTCAGGTTAACTGAATTCACACATTATTCATACAGCTGATATTTTTTTGGCATCTCTTTGTAATCAAACTACAATTGGTTGACATGACCTAATGTGCCAAATTGATGACACTACAGGCTGAAGATAATGTTGCAGAAACATTTGCTATGATCGGTCAGTTTGAGCATGCAAAAAAGCACTGCCAAGCATCCATTGAGGTATGTATTTTTACGATGATTAGCTCTATTATCTCGGCAGTGTATCTGTATTTTTTTTCCCTGCTGAGCTTTATTGAAGACATATTACATCCTTTCTGAAAGTATTGGATTAATGGTTTTTTAATTTGTATTTTATGATGAGCATATTTTATAGATAAGCATATTATGTATTTTAAGTGTTTACTTGGTGGGACGCAAATCAAATTGACAAGGAATTGCAGATAATTTTCCTCAAATAACTCCTGCAAAATTTTAATATTTATGTAAAATACTCTGAACTTAAAAAGTAACGTTTGTTTGGAATGAATGGAAAAATGATTTACAAATCCAACACCAAATAATTGGGAAAATGGTAAAGATGATTATGATGACAAGGAATTATATTATGGATTTAAATAAATTAATTTGTTGTTCAAATCGATAATCTATATTGCAATTAGACGTTTGGAATTATGCTGCCTATCAAGGCTATTTGTCACTTTGGCGGGCTGAAGCATTGGTAATATAAGGCCTCATAATATCTTTTTATGATTTCATACTCTCTTTGTCGACCATATCTTCCTTCGTAATATATGATCTATACACATCCGTTATCATACATATATTGCATAGACTTGAAGAATTGACTATGTGATGATGATTCTCTATACGAGTTATGTAGTGAACATATTTGATAAACATAAATCTTTCATCATTAGATGTGTGGAATTGCTGTATCTTAGGCATCGACATTTGATCTTATTTGCTATGAAAAACTCAGTTTGCTAGAATGGGAAATTGAGAATTTTTCTTACTCAAATAAATTCATCAGAAAGGTGGCCATTATTGTTTAAATTTGATTCATCCACGCACAACAGCTTGATAGAACTCCTATGCTAACCATAACTATGACACACATGTTAACAGTTCATCAAGCTAAATTCTCCTTGGACAAGTATCTTTTATTTTGGTTTTTTAATAAGTTGAACACTCACCATAAGTGGGAGAATAAATTCAGCGTGAAGTGATGCTTATAATTATGCTCATTCTTTCAAAACATTTCTAACTTAAAACCTTTTCAATTAATATAAAATTTGAGAGCCGAGAATGCAACAATAAAGGTTACTATTGTAATATTAAAGATAATAATAATATTTCTAATATATTATTTAGATTAAAGTTAGGTGTATGGCATATAATTTTAAAGATTAGTCTCTTTCAAGTAAAGTAATTATTAATCAATTTTAAGAGTTTGGTATCTTTCATAAACTTATGAGCTATTATTTACATAGACCATGACAAAAGTGTCAAGAATAACATATAAAAGTGATATAAATGTAATTATGCACAAGAAAGAGTAGTATACTAATTGAGCATAGTAATTATATTTACTCAACGATTTGACATATGGATCATTAGTCAAGTAGATTATCACATGGCAATGAAAGCATATAAATGTAAAGAAATATTATATGAAAATAAGTTGAATTATAGTGTGATTGGATGTTGTTGATCGATATTTGCATTGTTTGACCATCTTTGACTTTACATTAATGCCTAGCCCTACTCAGCACTAGAATCCTTATTAATAGATGCTATCACAAACTTCTTTTCTTCACTTCATGAATAGGCAACGGAATTTTTTTACAGTGACTTTTTCTTAACGTGTAATAGTGATCCACCCTTCACTTCTACTTTAAAATGAGAGGTGTACTACTCCCTATTGTTACTAATAAGTCACAACAATCCTTCTTCACTCGATCAAAATATTAGTACTTAAATGTGAGAAACCTACAACAACACGCATAGTTTGCTACATAATAAAAATTATATTTAGGGTCCGTTTGGGGCAGCTTAAAAGTGCGATTCGCGTTTTGAAAACGCCGGCCCAGCGTTTTTTTCGCACATCTGAGTTGTGCAAGAAAACTGTGATTTAAGTTTTATAATATGCGTGGACCGCGGGATCGACCGCGGCTTGCGTCTTTCTTTCGCATTTCATTTTCCTCCCGTGCCCTCGCTTAACTGCAGCTGGAAGAAAAGGAGGAAAATGAGGCGAAGGAATTATAGAATTGAAAGCTTACATTCTGCTCGCAGCGCATGCAAAGGCTCTCGATTTCGTGAAGCGACGACTCTGAAGGTTCCTCGGCGGAGAGCACATCAGCCATGTCAGTTAGTTCTTCACCGTTTTCCATCTCAAATCGAAGTGAAAGCGGAAGATAAGAAGAAATTTGTCTATATTGTCTCTCTCTCTCTCTCTCTCTCTCTCTCTCTCTCTCTCTCCCTCTCCCTCTCCCTCGCTAGAATTTCTGAGAATTCAAGTAATTATGCTTTTTTTGCTTTGGCTCATCGGAGAAGAAGCTAGAAAGAGACGGAAGACCAACAAGATTAAAACAGGAAAATAGGCTCTTGATTTTAGGTTTTACCTTCATAAATGCCTAAAAACCAACAGAGGGGGAGGGGGCTTGGTTTGCTTTAATTTAAATTAATTTAAGTTTATTTAAATTAATATGTTATTAAATAATGTTATCAATTAATTAAGATTAAAAAAACTCACTTGTTACTATTTAAAATTAATTATAAAAAAATTACTAATTTAAATTATTTATTAATAACTAAAAAATTATTATTTAATAAATGATTATTTAACAAAATATTTATTAAAGATTAATTAGTTTAAGAAATATTAAATTATTGATTATTATAATTATCAATAAAAAATTAAATTGAATTTAATTAGATTTAATAATTTTATCATTAATATTAATATATAATTTCTAGAAATTATACACCTCAGCATTTTATTTATTTATGCTCTTGTCTAGTCTTCTGTGCAGATTTTAGTTTTCACATTCCTTTTTGCTTACCTTGTATTGCTGATGATTATTCTATGAAAAAAATGATCCAAAATATTTCAATTATTGGAATATTTGCTCTTAAAGTTAATTGTTGCAAACAACACAACTATGCAGTGACAGAGTAGTCATTTATCTAGAAATAGCTGCAAATAAGTTGTTTTTCAAACGCACAAATCAAACACCTAGACAACTTATCAACATCAGGGGCAGAATGATCATTTATCTAGAAACAATTGCAAATCTGCTGTTTTTCAAACGCACAAGTCAAACAACCAGTTTTTTTTGAATAAGTTGCTTATCAGCAGCTTATAAGGATAAACAGCTTATCTGGATAAGATAGATAAGTTGCAGCTGCCCCAAACATACCCTTAGAATCAATTATATCTTATTTGATTTGATGATAACTCAATGACTATCAACTATAACTATAGTTTATATAAGTTCTTATAAAATTTGATTGCAAGGTGAAGAAAATAAGATAGTGATCAGATAATATGTAAAGTAAGAATGAGATAGAACACTTTATAAGTTGTAAGAAGAGTTATGAAGTGATGATAAAGATTATTTATTTATTTTTAGTTCTCTTCGAAAAATTTGACAATAGAAGCTCTTTTTTAGTTTTTGCATTAATGATTTTCTTGTGAAGCTCTTGGGTATACATAGCCAATAGTTCTATAAAAAAATTGACCAACTAGTATATAGAAGTTATATTTACCTTAATTAATCATTAATTGTTTATACTGAGAAATCAGTCAAAATTAGGAATTTTTGGGGTAGATCATATAATCAAAGTACTGTGTGATCATTATTATACTTGCTATATATTATACTACAATTTATATATGACAAGTTTGAAGTATTTAATGCATTGCAATGGCTAATTTAACAGCTAGCTTAAATAGATCGTACAATCCAATTTTCCATTAGTAACCATCTAAGACGACTCTAATTTTGTCCGTCACTGGAGCTACACCAACCCTTTCACGAAGATAATCATTTTGTATCTTGTCTCTAAGGGCCCATTTGGGGCAGCTTCTGTTTAGAACATGTGTTCGCGCAAATTATTCGTGCCGCACCGCGTCCGCCTTCGAGAATTTCTTTAGGGTCTTCGACGCAGGTAAAGACCAGCGTCTCGCATTCAGCGACAAACGTTGTCCTAGATACCCCTGATCTCCCTCGCCCTCTCTCTCCCTAGATTCGTCACCCTAGAGGAGATCGAACCTTCTTCCTTTCGTTTTTTCTTTCTGATTCGTAAGGTATGATTTTTCTCACCGTCAATGCTTCTTTCTTGTATATCTTCCTCGCCCTCTCCCTCCCTGGATTTGTTAGGTAATGACAATCGAACGTCGCTGTTACACGGTTTTTCTTCCTTGTGCTAATAGCAAAAATTTTCTTCTTCTTTTTATTTTAAGTCGAAGAATGCTAATGGTTCTTTCGAGTTGCCCTAGAATTCCTTTCGATTTTTGCTAGGCGTGAGGAATAATTTCTGTTTGCTGGGTATTTTACCAGACAGGGGTAGGAAAGCAATAACTACCAATAAACTATTCTGAATAAGCTGCCCCAAAACATCAAGCCAGCTTATTTTGATTATCTGCAGATTATCAAATTATCAAAATAATCTGCTTATCAGCAAATTATAAATAATTAACAGCTGCCTCAAACAGACCCTAAGTGTAAAGCAACTCATCCACCCAATCATTCTCATCTTGGCAACACTTAACTTAATATTATGCCTTCTTTTAAAGGCCAACATTCAGCGCCATAGAGCATTGCAGGTCTCATCACCATCTTATAAAATTTTCATTTCAGTCAAAGCAGTACTTTTCTATCACACAAAAGACCCGAAGCATTCCTCCACTTCAACCAACCAACTTGAATTCTACTATTAACGTCTTCATCTATATCACCATCGCTTTGAACAACAGACCCGAGATATTTAAGCCGTTCACATCTTTTAATGATTTGAACACCCAAAGTTACACTTTTATTACTAGAGCTACTACTACTAAAATTACATTCTATGTATTCTATTTTAGTTCTACTCAAATGAACGCCTTTAGACTCCAATGTAGACCTCCATATTTTAAGTTTTTCCTGGGCTTTTTCTCTCCTCTTATCCACGAGAAGGATATCACCAGCAAAAAACATACACCAAGGTACATCCTTCTGTAAATGTCCAATAAGACCATCCATAACTAAAGCAAAAAGATATGGGCTTAAAGCCGATCCCTGATGTAATCCAACAGAAATAATAAAATAATTGGTCCATCCTCCTTCAGTTCGAACACAATTAACAACTCTAGTATACATATCTTTAATGATTTGAATATATGTCATATCAACACCTTTCTTCTCAAGAACTCTTCAAAGGATTTCTCTTGGAATCTTATCGTAAGTTTTTTCTAAATCAATAAAAATCAAATGTAAATCCTCATTATCTTTGAACTTCTCCATCAAACCTCTCAATAAATGTATAGCTTCCATAGTAGACCTGCCCTACATAAATCCAAATTGATTATGAGAAATCTTTGTAGTACGTCTTAACCTGTGTTCAATTACCCTTTCCCATAATTTTAAAGTATGACACATCAACTTAATTCCTCTATAATTTGCACACTCCTGTGCATCCTCTTTATTCTTAAAAATGGTGACTAAAATACTCTTCCTCCACTCAGTCATCTTTTTAGTTTTTAAAAAAATATTAAAGAACTTAGTAAGCCAAGAAATTCCCAAATCTCCTAAAAATTTCCACACTTCAATTGGGATATCATCAGGTCCTATAGACTTTCCACCCATTGGTTTTCTTTAAAGCCTCATCAACTTCTTTTTTACTAATGCAACGGTAAAAATGAAACGTTTTATTATTATTAACGATATTAAGATCACTAAGGTCGATCTTATTTTTCAGAAACGTCATTGAAAAGTTTATCAAAATAACTCACCCACCTATGTTGAAAATTTTTTCGTAAGAAAAACACTTTTTGATTTTCATCTTTGATACACTTTACCTGAGTTAAATCTTTACTTTTCTTTTCTCTTTGTTTGGCTAGTTTATACATATATTTTTCACCTTTTTTAGTATCTAGTCTATTATAAAAATCACTCAAATCAAAATTTTTAGTGTTACAGAATTTTCTTGTAGACTCCCTGTGTGCCGTTTGATATTTTTCTTAGTTCTCTAAGCTTTTACATTTAAATCAAGTTTAATAACATATCTTCTTATATTTTATCTTTTCTTCTACATTATTATTTCAGTACCAACTATTTTTATTTATAGAAACTTTTTCTTTTGATTCTCCAAGTACATCTTTTCTTATTTGTTTAATAGTGTTTGTTACTTTATTCCACATAGCATTCGCATCTTCATGAACATTCCAAAATTTGAACTTTTGAATTTTACTCATAAGAATAATTTTATTTGTCTTTTAGGTTCCCCTGTCTAATTCTACGATGATGAGTCCTAGTATTCTTTATTTTACAACTCTTCATCTTAAAATCTAGAACTAATAATCGATGTTGGGTACTTAAATGCTCACTTGGAAGACCTTACAATCTTTACAATCTCAACGATCTCTTCTTCTCATAAGAAAATAATCAATTTGTGTTTTATTAAATCTATTCTTATAAGTGATAAGATGCTCATCTCTTTCTTGAAAAAAGTATTAGTAAGAACAAAAATCATACCTAAAAAATTAATATTAAAAATAATTTTGTAGGATAAAAGTATTTTGGTCTATTTTATTTTGATAGTATTTATTTCTTTTTTTTGTGTTTTATAAATATGATCTTAATTGTTTTGCAATGAAAGCTAACATTTAGATTACTACATTTGGAACTCAGTGATAGTATTTATATTTCACTGAAGTCTTTTTGACGGACTCAAAGTTGGTCGAACACATAATATCATCATCACCATATTTTTCTATGCTAATGATCATTTAATATGCTTATAGATAGCTCGATAACAATTTATGATGTTATATTTTTTTTGAAAAGTAATTATCAAGAGCTGATCATGATATTGATTAATAAAATAAGCCAATCATGATATTGATTAATAAAATAAGCCAATCATGATTCCAATTGTTAAACAATCGATTTGACTATAGAGATCATGATATGATTATAGAACTAAACTATTAACTCACCTAGATGAATTAAATATATTCTTAAATATATATGAAGGGTCATGATGTCAAAAATATATACTATGTTTGTTACTTGGATAAATATAAATTAAATGCATTCTTAAAACACAACATACTAAGGTCAAAAGCTATATGATAAATTTGAATGAAGTTTTCTAAGCTAAGAATTTCTTATTGTGCCCTTATATAGCTTGATGAATGTTTTTTATTCTATCTCATACAAACAAAGAACTCATTTGGTCAAATCAAGTTGCATGAAAATGATCAAATTAAATGTGTTTTATTTGGCCGTAGCAATCACTAAGCTAAAAGAATTTACATCATGACAACATGAAACAAGTATATCAAAAACTAATGGCTAATTTTATTGTGAATTTCAGATAACATGTCGTTATAAAATGTAACTTATTTAATGAAGATAGTATATGAGTAGATACAAGATTAGAATTATTCCTAACTTTTTTTCCTTGATTCAAGCGATGTGCAAGGGAGTTTTTTAATTATTGAAGATAGAAATTCTTGCCTGAGATCTTCAATCTCTTTTTACAAATATTTTACTTATTGTTTTTTTTTTGTTAATGATATTTATCTACTAAACAACTGAATGCAAAAAATAATTCTTGATAATTAAATTCATTTACCTCAACTTTCTTGGAATCTAATGGCAATTTAGTAGTGGAGGTTCTTTGTTTTCTCTTCATTTTTTTGTACAAAAATTATAGAGCATTTGTGTAGCTCCTTATTCTCTTTCTCTGTAGCTTTCTTTTTTTCTTTTTTCTTTTTTCCTTCTATTTTTTTTAGTTCTTTGGTGCATCAGAATCTCTTAGCTTTTTGGTTTGGTATGTTCTTAATTAGATTTTTTTTTTTAAAAATCTTCTTACCGTGTATTAGAAGTCTTCCAAACGTGATGAGGAGATAATGAAGTCAGCCGCCACAGAGAAATCTTGTTAAAAATATTGTATTTAAGAGAATTTTACACGTGATGAAATATCTATAAAAAAGCAATCTAATGAATGTGATTTAAGTGCAATAAAAAGAAATCAAGGATTTTTCTTGGAAGACAAGCCTTATATGAAGAGGCTTCTTTGAATAAAGCAACACTTGGTAACATATTTATTATATGAATAATCCTAATAGAATAGGCGCTGATATGCCTAAATTTGTTCGATTAATTAAGACCGGTGATGCTATGTCAAATGATTGTATTTTATATTTATTCTTCTGGGGTACAAAGAATTTTTTCCCAAAAATTCAAGAGTCGGTGTCCATGGCAGTGTTGATGGTGGAATAGGCTCATGAATTGTTCTTAGTAGGTCTCGGAGTGGATGGACATTGTAGTTTGGTGGTTGATAGCCATTAAGTAGGACTGGTTGTGTTGTTAGCATCTGAGCGAGTGGTGGAGCATTTGTAAGATTAAAATTAGACATTAAAATATCTCACGAGTTAGATTAATAAAATTAGCAAGACATGATTGCAGCAATTATTGTAGTTTGAAGTTACCTATAAGCGTGAAGTAGCATGCAATAGTATTAGAAACTGGAGAACATCAAGTATTAGTATTTAAACATCTGGTGAAGAATTTAGATGCCTTCACCAACTATGATATTATGTATAATCTCTTGTATAAGTTTAATGGTAGCAATATTAGAAAAACAAAGCAAACTTGTGATACTAAGAGGCCATGAACAATGTTTATTCCATTGGTATTGGTTCGGATGCAATAATAACAATAATAATGCTTGAAGTCTTTGTGGTTAAGGATGGAGCACTTATCATTAATATTGAAGCTTTTGCTCAACTTTATCCTTTGGCACAAAATCATGTCTAAAAAAAAAAAACTTAAAGGAACCAAATCAAACTTAACATCAACCACAGTCATCACACTCAGGTTTAGGCTCAAGTTTAGTGATGTGGGCATTCACTCCTATCGTTACGCGAGCAAAGGATCCTGCTCAGAACAATCTAGTCTAGTCCTATTTTCTTGAGCTGGCCAGTCTATTATAGGCTTATTAGTTATTTTATTCTAGTTATTATTCGACCATCTTTATTTCTTGCATATAAATATTTTAGTAATTACTAGTTTTGGGACTTTTGTTTGGTTTATGCATTTCGGAGATTGTTTTTTCTGAATTTCTATTTTAAGAAGTGTTTTATCTTTCTCTTACAATTGATGTGCTTGTAGCTTGTTTTGGAATAGGTTTCCCACTGCTTTCCTCTTTGGCAATGGTTAGAACTAATTGTTCCCCTTTCAGTCTTCATTAACTTTAGACCATTATCTTCTTCTTGCCTTTTTTTATCTTTAATCCCCAAACATCTTTTAAGAACCCGATCATATGGTTACTAATTGTTGGCGAATGAGTTCACTCTTTATGTTGATAATGAGAGCTTGAGATTCATGAACGGTCAAAGCAAGCTGAAGGTTATGCATGCCTCTCAGGCAAATTTTTCTCATCAATCCATTTTATGTTCAGGCACAATATAGGGAGTTAGAACAAGGTAGCCAATGCATTGAGCGTTGATACTTATTATTAATACTGTGCTATCGAAGGTAATTGACTTTGAAGTATTGAAATATCTGAATGCCACTGATGAGAACTTTCAATAGATTTGGATATGCTGTCAGGACAGACTGTATGAGCAGTATCACAGGGTCGATGATTATTTGTTGCTTTAGAACAAGTTATGCATTCCTAAGAGTTCGCTTAAGGAGTTTATTTTTCATGAGTTTCAAAATGTAGAAATGATAGATATTTTGGCAATGAAAATATTCTTTTCTTAGTAAAAGAGAATTTTTGTTGGCCTACATTGGTACGAGATATGGAGTGACATGTCAAGCAATGCAAGATATATCATTTAATTAAGACCTGAGAGTAGTTTGCAGGACTATACTCCGTCACCTAATCCAAAGCTCCCTCGGGTGAATGTGAACATGGACTTTGTTGTAAGCTGTCCCAAACACACTAAAGTTAGGACTCAATTATGATATTGGTCAACGGTTTCTTCAAGAAAATACATTTTACATTTGGCCACAAGACAATGAATGCTTCATAGATTGCAGGCTTGTACTTCAAAGAAAGTGATGTTCTCTTGATTGGCTTTTATTTACACAATGAAAGTGGGACCAAGATGAACAAATATTGTAGGTGTCATTTACTCGAGCCTGTTGCAAATATCCTCTATTGATGACTTTACATGTGATAAAATTACAAATGAAAATATCGTTAATAATTTCTAAATACAAGAACAACAAAGCCTTAATCCCACTACGTGGGGTTGGCTACATGATTCCTTTTTCTCCATTGCGTCCTATTTAGTGTCATATTTTCATTTAGTTCTAATAAATTAAGATCATTTTTAATACGTTAAGCCCAAGTCTTCCTAGGTCTACCTCTGCCTTTTTTAACACAAGTCGAATCTAAAACATCCACTCTCTTAATCGGATCATCTAATGGTCTACGTTTAATAATTTCTAAATATTCCACAAAAAAAGTGATAATCTATTAGTAGTACTATTAGCAGTCATAACAAGAATGATTTTGTTTTCATTTGGGTTTGCTAAACAAAATCATTATAATTTGAGGCATTTGATTTTTCTTACCACACAACTCAGATTCCATTAAAATTAAAACAGCTAGAACTAGCAATTTCACACTGCTTTAAAATATATATTTTCCTTGAACACTATTATTGTATCCTTGTATGCATGTTGGTCATTTTTTCATCCATCTAATTCTTTTATTTGGTTTATTGATGGTTTTGATAGATACTTGAGAAGCTTTACCACACAAAACACATCACTGTTGCTCATGAGAGGCTGAAACTCGCATCAATTCATTTATCTTTAGGCAATAAGGCTGCTGCTTTATGTAATATAATGAGAGCAGAGGGAATATTTTCACTTTACTATGGGTCTCATGTGGCCAAAATATTTCCCTATTTTGAAGATTTTAAGAATGAGGTGGAGAAGATTGGACTTGTGGCTGTCAGATGAATAAGGACCAAGTTGAATTAACAAAGGTGCGTGGCTGAGGAAAAATTATTGCATAAGGACACCTCTGGTGTCCAATTAAAATTGGTCATGTGTTAGGATGAGTCCCACACTTTAAAAAAACAACCAATCAATGTATTTCAGTAGAGTCCACATTTTGATGTGGCCAATTTTAATTGGATACCTGATGGAAATTTGTATCAGGTGTCTTGATGTAATAGTTTTTCGTGACTAAGAGGACCTGTTATTGTATGATTTCTCAATGACTGTGTTTATTAAATTGACATTGGGAACGGCTTTTTTTCTAAGTTGTGATTGTAGAAACATTGTTAGTGTACATATTTTCTCTGTAATGGGCATTTCTTTTATAAATTTTGATTTCTTTTCTTTTCTTTTATATTATTATTTTTGTTTGAAGCTGGAGCTGAGATTCCGAAGTAAACTTTGGTAAGTATTATTATTGTTTGTGTTTTGGATCAACTCAGTGATTATGATACTTAAGAAGTGGTGAAATGAAATATTTCAAAATTTTGTTTAAGTTATTTTTAAAATTTATTTTGAATAAAAATAAATAATTTTAATTTATATTTCATTAACCATAACATCATAGTAATAATTAAATACATACATTGAATCGAAAAATGAGAGAGAAGGCATATTGGATTTTTATGTGGTAGGCCAAACTCCTGAGTAACGGTTTCATTTTTGCCTGGCTAATGTAAATCTATTTGATCATTTAGATCAAATAGGTTTACAACAAAAGGATTATATACAATAAACATGGTTTAATCTCTTTATGATCAAACAAAGCAAAACATCATCATGATTGTCAAAAATAAAGATCAAAGATATTGATATACTTAAAATCAAACTCTCGTAAGTAATGCAGAAGTCTCAACTCAACCTGAGCCTTACCCTTCCTTAAAAATAAATACATGTGAATATAGCAAGGGTGAACAACCACGGCTCAGTATGTTATTCAAAATCTACTTCGTTTTTTAATATTAAAAAAATAAACATGTATTCAATATAAATATATCCAACGTGAGGATTCAATACATCCTGATACAAGTGAGCTTTCTGGAGTCATCTATTGTCCGTTTTGCAAATTGTTTTCATTGTTGTTTCATACTTGTTTTTCTATATATTTACTATTTTTCTATAAGAGTTCTATAATTCAAGATGTAAATAAATTCATATAAAGTTTATATTTATAAAATAAAACAATGTAATTACTTATTTAATTAATTCCATTTATCTCTTTTCTATAAAGAACAAATTATTTTAAGTTTAAATATCTCGAACCACACACAAGGAGAAGCTACCATATAGGTTTTTTCATTTTTTTTCTTTTAACTGGTAAGGCTTTGAGAGAGAAAGGGAGAGATTGTAGAGAAAGAAAGTTCGTTTTGGGGGTCTTAGACCTGATTTCGTCTGTCGAACTGGTTGGGGAAATTATCCGGCACTAGGTAGGTTACTGTTAACCTACTTCAGATTTCATTTTTGTTTCTTTCTCGTAAAGTTTTGGTATTTTATTTGCCAAAGTTTTGTACAATCTTAGATCTATAGAGATTTACAAATTTTTCATTGTATAACTTTTTATATATTGTATATTAGATTGTATTGGACATATCGATATAAAAATATTTATTTTTCATCGGGTATTTTGTGTTGTACAACATTTTGTATATCATGGAACGTGCGTTAAACTTGATAGAAGAACTTTGAGTATTATTTTGACATTTTATATGTGGTTTTCCAAATTTTATTTTTTAATATATGTAGATTTATTTCCCCCGCAAATTACATTATTACTTGTGTCTACTGTTATGTACTACTATTTATTGCATGTTATCAAATTTGATATGTCAAAATTGTTATAGTTTATTTGCTCTTATATTAAAATATATGTTAAAAATGATAAAAATTGGGGGAGGTACAAGTGATTGTGATTGAGCAGATGTTTGTTATTTGCAATTAAGTGGAGTTATAAAAGGGTTTTGCACCTATGCAATTATCCATATGTGCATTTGATACGCCTGAACAGAAGTGAACAGGTTGAGTTATAAGTGGAAGTGGAGTTATAAGGGGTATAAACGAAGTATGAATAAGTGGAGGTATAAGTGGAAGTGGAGCTATAAGAAGATGAAGGGAAAATTATAAATTAATTCAAATAAAGAATTTAATTTGATTTTCATGTTATTTTCCTACTTTTATGATATCATGTTGTTTATATGGTTATTTAGCAAATGCCTACTACAGTTATAATTTATTTTTATGACACTATGATAGATACTGCACATGATGCTTTGACATGTATTTATTTACATCGAGTACTTGCTTATTTTTTAATATTAAAAAAATGCAGTAGATTTTGAGTAGCCTATGGAGCTGTGGTTGCTCACCACTGCTTTATTATCTTGCATTTATTTTTAGGGAAGGGTAAAACTCGGGTTGAGTGGAGACTTTTGCATTACTTGTGAGTATGATTTTAGGTATGTCAGTGTCTTTGATCTTTATTTTTGACGGATGTGGTGTTGTTTAGTTTTGTTTAATAATAATAGATAAATTAAACTAACAGATGGCTCTAGAAAGCCCACTTGTATCAGGATGTACCAAATCCTTAAGAAAAATAAATTTAATAAGAAACATTTTATTTTCCTTCTTATGATGACAATTGATACACCAAAATAATGTACCATTTTATTTATATATTTTATGCTTATTTTGGTGATATTGCACATTAAAGAAGATTATTTTCATGTTTTTTTTTGCAATTATATCAATTTTAGGAATTTGGAGCAAAAAGTAGCGAAAAGGAAGAAATTTGGAGCCAAAAGGGAGATTTTCATGATCTTGGTGCCAGAGTCGCCATTTTCCAGAGAACTGAAGCCAGATGTGCCAGAAACTAGTGCTAGAGGCACCATTTTACAGAGAAGCGGCTCCATAAGCACCAGAATTGGAGCCAGAGGTACCATAATCCGTAGAACATTGCTGACTTCATTAGGCTGGAGCTAAGGCGTCAGAACTGGCGCCAGAGGCGCCATAAAAGAATTAAGATGGAGTAAGGTGGTTCGTGACTATTTTTGAGTGATTTTTTAAGTCTCAATTAATTCAAACGTCCCATAGAGTGGTTCAATGTATCTAGAAACTTTGCAAAAGCTATTTAATGAAGAGATATGCCTCTCTGATGAAGGGACATGTCTCTTGATGTTAAAATATTTGACTTTTGGGGGGAAAATTAGAGGAAATTTTAAATTCCTTTTGAAAAAAGGATGACATTAATTAAAAAGGAGAAGAGTAGAGAATAGAGGGGGGAGGGGGCTTGAGATTGAGAGGAAGTTTTGGCGTGAGAGAGAAGTCTTAGAGAAGAGAGGATTTTCTTCTAGGGTTGTAAGAGGAGAGGGAAGATGAGAGATTTCTTCTTCATTACACTTCTAAGAGAGAATTGAGTGTGATTATAAAGAGACAAAGTTCTTAAAGGAAACTTCTAGGGATTTTCTTGGGAAGGAGTGTGCGATAAGTTATGTTCTTTTCTTTCTTTTTTTTTGTAAACTTGTTTTAATATATGAAATCCGGCTTTTGTCGTATCCTTCTCATGAATTATGAGTAGTCTTCTTTATCTTTCTCCCTACAGTGAGATATGATTTTGTGAAGAATTAGTTTTGTTTTGTAAGGTTTTAAATGTGACATTTTTGTGATGATTTGAACTTTGATAACCATAGCCAATTGAAAGGTTAAAATTTGTTGAAAAACATACGATTTGAAAGGGCTATGCTTTTTATAACCAGGTAAGAGTCACATTCAATTTCATGGGTGAGAATGTAATCCATGGGGCTGCATGCAAATAAATAGGAAAATATACTTTGATGGGCGCAGACTTAGAGATTTTAATGTGACAAATTGAAATTCTCTGGTCCAGTTGCTTGGAAACTAAAGCGAGATTGTTAGCCTTCAGGCAAGGGAGAAGTGAGAGCTCTGGAGCGGCAACCAATATCCTCTCAACCTAATCACAGATTTAGGGAATAAGTTCCGGATTAGTCAATATTCTTTATGCACTCTCAGAGGGTAAGATATATGATTGTTCATATTTGACACAATATAATTTTTATATATGTATTTTAAAAGATTTTAATTTCTTCACATTCCATAAACTCATTGTAAAGGGGAAGGATGTTTTCTTAAATTTTAACTCTTTGTTTCAAAACTTTTTTTAAACTTTATAAGTTTACTTTTGAAGTTTAGCAATTAGTTTAGTTAACATAGTTCTTTTAACTGCATTTCATTTAGCGCACATTAAATTTACTTTAGATTTGTTTTGCTTTTTTTATTGCTTATTGTGTTTGTGTATGCATAGTTTAAGATTGGTAGGTTCAATACCTTACAATTTGGAGTAAAAAAGAATAATTATAAAAATTCAAAAACAACAAAAAGAGGTAGATAATTTGAACAAAATGGCTTGCAACTTAAATAATTCTTGAAATGAAAATGAACATCATCAGAGACCTTTAAAAATTATGCTAATCTTACATCATATAAAATTCATTTGAGTATACAAAACCCTGTTTTAGCTGCCAAATCATTTGAGCTTAAATCTGTTATTATCCAAATGGTTCAAAATAATCAGCTTGGGGGAACAGAGACTGAAGAACCTAAATTACACCTTGCTAGTTTTCTAGAATTGCGTGTTACATTTAAATATGATGGAGTGTCAAATGATGTCGTGAGACTTAGACATTTTCCTTTTTCATTAAGGGATAAAACTAAGATGTGGTTAAAATCTTAGCACCTGAATTTATCAGAACTTGGGGAGACTTATCATAAAATTTTTTATCTAAATATTTCCCACCATAAAAAACTGCTAAGCTTAGAAATTATATTACATCTTTTTGCCAATTTAGAGGGGAATCAAATTATGAAACTTGGGAAATATTTAAATATCTCCTTAGGAAGTGTCCATACCATGCATTGTCAGATTAGTTAATAATTCAAACTTTTTATAATGGATTAGTTGGATCTCTTAGATCAATAATTGATGTTGTTGCTGGTGGATTATTAATGTTAAAATTATTTGATGAAGGATGTTCTTTAATTGAAGAGATGACTACTAATAATTTTCAATGATCCTTAGAAAGGGTAAATCCAAAAAGAGTAGCTAATATTCATGATTCTAAAGTAATATCTATGTTGGCTGCTCAAATTGTTGCAATATAAAAAAAAATCAATATGGAATGAATTATTCTCAGACACCTTCTGTGCTTGAGGAAAATTTATTGGGACAAATGATAGAATTTCAATCAGGAACTTTGCCTAGTAATGTTGAAGTTAGTCCTAAAGATCAGAACAAAGAGCAAATTAAGGCTATTTAACTGAGAAGTGGAAAAGAATTGAAAACAAAAGTTCAAAAAGAAGTTGAAGTTGGAAAAGAAGAGGTGGAAAATGAAAAATATAATGAAGATTTTCATTTTGAGTTAGAATATCTTATCAAACTAACAAAAAATAATGAATAAAAACCACCATCTCCATTTTCTCAAAGATTGAAGTAGAAAAACAAAGATAACCAATTTACAAAATTTTTGGAAATGTTGAGGAAATTGACTATAAAAATTCCCTTTGTTGAAGCCTTAGAACAAATGTCAAGCTAAGCTAAGTTTATGATGGATATACTTAATAAAAAAAAGTAAGTTTACAAATAATGAGACTGTTGCATGGTACACCTAAAAATTACCTAATTTTTCATATATATTTTATGCTCAATTTTAATGATATTTAATGTAATTACACTTCAAAGGAAGGTATTTTGCATATTTTCGGTTTTAGGTATAAGAAATGAACTTTTGGAGAAAATGAAGCAAAAATTATGCAATTTGGAGTAAAAACGAGCAAGAAAGAAAATTCTGACTTGGCACATTTCGATATGTCTTTCTATGCTTAATCTACTTTACATTTCTCACATTTTTTTGAATGAAATTACACTTTAAAAAAGTTTTTTTTCATGCTTATTTTGTAGGTATATCTTTTAGGAGCCAAACACAACTGAAACGGGGGGAAACAGAGTTGAAACAAAGCCAAACGAAGCAAAATGGTGGAGCTGATGATGCACCAAACCGGCGCATGACGCACCAAAATTTAGAGAACTGGTGCATGATGCGCCAAAGATGACTTTTGGTAAATTAAGGAGGTTCGGGGCAAATTTTCAAAGGGACACTTGTTCTAAATACCCCTTGAAGTGATTCAATGCATCTAGACACCTTGAACGGTTCTTTTATGAAGAGAAATGTCTCTTGTATCAATGAACTTGTATTTTGAATTTAAAAGAGTTGAATTTTAGATAGAATTTAGAGGGAATTTTGAGTTCTTTTTGGAGGGAGGTAGCCTTTTATAAAAGAGAGGGAAGTCTAAGGCTTAAAGTGGAGTTTTTGGGGGCGTGTGCGTGTGTGTCATGAGAGAGAGAGGCAATGGCTTGTAGATTTTTTTCAAGGATTGTAAGAAGAGAGGGAAGGTGAGAGATTTCTTTTTAATTACACTTCTAAGATAGAATTGAGAGTGCTTGCAAAGAGAGAAAGGCTTGGAGAGAACTTCTAAGAATTTTCTTGGGATGGATTGTGAGATAAGTTGTGTCTTTTATTTCTTTTATTTTGTAAACTTACTTTTATTAATGAAATTCGTGTTTTGTTGTATCATTCTCATGAAGTCTGAGTAGTTTTCTTTATCCTTCTCACTACTTTGAGATGTGATTTTGTGAAGAATTTATTTTCTTTTATACAGTTTTAAATGTCAATAATTTGTGATGATTTGAACTCCAATCTTCATTTACTTTTTGATTTGGTCAATTGAAATGTTAAAATGTATTGAGAAACATATGTTTCGAAAGGGCTATGATTTCTACAACATGGGGAGAATCATATTTGATTTCATGAGAGAGTATGTCATCCATGAAATTGAGTGAAGATAAATAGGGAAATATACTTTGTTGGATGCATAATTGAAGATTTTAAGTTGACAGATTAAAATCCCCTATTTGTTCCAGTTGATTGGAAACTGATACGACTAGTGGGAGCTCTAGAGTGGCAGTCAGTATCGTCCCAGCCTAATCAAAGAATTAGGGACCAAATTCTGGATTAGTCAATGTTCTTTATGCACTCAGAAGAGGGTAAAGAATAAGATTACTCCTATTTGGCACAAAATAAGTTTACATATTCACAAATGATTTTAATTTCTTTACAATCCATATAATCATTGCAAAGGAGAAGCATGTTTTTTTAAATTTGAACTATTTGTCACAAAACTTTGTTTACTCTTAGTAAATTTAACTTTGAAGTTTAGAAATTAGTTTAGTAAACTTAGTTCTGTTAGTTACATTTCTGTTAGCATTCATTTAAACCTATTTTAACTTTTCTTTCTTACTTTAATTTTTATAGTTGAATATTGTGATTTAAGGTATTATCATAAGAATTTTCGTTTTCCAAAACTATGTCATTATAGTAGAAGACTAGAATTAGCCTAAGGGATTTCTTACTGGCTTCTCTATGGGAATGATACTGGGGATTTTAAAGAAAGTCCTATATTACTTAAAGTGATATGTGCACTTTCGTAGAACCATTAGTGTGTGAACTATTTTATATATTTTATAAACATTTTGATTTTGCACATCAACTACTTAATATAAATTGGGTCAAGATTTTGTCCATATTTTTAAAAGGAAAATTTCTGCGTAATTTTAGGACGAGTCAAGTTTTTTGCACTGTTACTGTGGATTTAAATTAACATAAAATATGCAGAAAAATAACACACACTAGGGGCACATCTTTGCACTTAGTGAGGAGTGTAGCGCTATTAACATTTTAATTGGTCAAATCAAGAAGTAAATGAAGTGCAAGGTCTTGAATCATGACAACTTCTTCCAACATTGAAGTCTAATACTTCACACAACTTCCATTTAAACATTTAATCACTTATCATTTTAAGGAAAAATATAAATAAAACTACTTAAAATTCATGGAGAAAATACAACCACACAAGAGTTTAAAAGTAGAAATCATGCACATAAACAAGAAATCTAAATTAAAAATCAAGTATAGTCACAAAGATAAACACTTATTTCAAATTATCCCCAACAAATGTCTTAAAGTTTCTTTGAATTCTCTTCCTTCTCTCACAATACAAACTAATACTCAAAATAAAATAAAATAAAATAAAGGTGGCCGGCAGTGGCGGCGATGGGCGGCGACGGCGGTAATGTGAAATTTTTGTTGGGTGGTTGTTGGTCTCCTTTCCTGGATAATCTAAGTCTTTTATTATAAAAAATCTAAGGGGTGCCTTGGTGTCTCTTCAAAAAGGTGTCTCCATTCAATGAATCTTCTAGAAGTTGTCTCCTCATAAGCCAATTGAATAAATTTTCGTGTCAATGGGTATTTCCCACATTTTTTATTAAGGTTTGCTTCAAAAACCACTTCAAAATTCCGCTCCAATTAATATTTCTTCAAACATCTAACTTTGGCGCTTAAGCGTGGGGTACCTGGTGCTTAGGCGTGGATCTGGGCGCTTAGGCGCCCTAGTTCATTATGCACATTTCTTCATTTTTGCTCTAAATTTGACCCTTTTTCACTCCTTTTAGCATTTTCCATCCATTTAATTGTACCTATAAGAAAAATAAAAAAAACATTTCATTAAAGCACAATATCTTAGAAATAGGTATAAAAATGTATAAAAATACTATATATTTTAGGTGTATCAAAATCCCCCAAACTTAAGATGTTACTTGTCCTCAAGTGACGTTTCAATCTTTAAAAACCAACATAAGTAGATAATGTATATGAGTTTCTTTAGGAGTTACTAAAATTTAGATTTAGAGATATATTAGTACAATTTAGACAAAATATAAGTAAATGAGACCAACTTAAAGTTTAGAAATTTTTAATTTTAAGAAATATGAAAATATGAGTTCCTATCTAATTCAAAAATATTATAGATTCTCCAAATATAGAATTTAGCTCTTTTATTATTTCCACTTAAATTTTTTTTAAGAATAATTTTATTTATCATATTATATTTTTAAGCTTAAGAGTTTCCAAACTCTTATACTTTAAAAAGATCAAATGTGGAACCAATTTTTGATTAGGCACTAATCCTTAAGCTTCTCCTCCCTTTTCTTCTCTTTTCTTTTTCTTCCTCTTTTTCTTTTCTTTTGCGTTTTCTTTTTCTTTTTTTTTTCTTCTTTCTTTTTCAGGCAATGATTACTATATCTGGATAAGCCTTTAACGATTTTGAATTCCACTTCTCCTTTCCTAAAGCAAAGTCATGATATAAATATTTTACTTATAAATATAATAATAGTTTTGAAAATTATTTTTATTAAAAGAAATTTAAGTATAAAAAATAAAAGTCTAAATTTTTAAATTTCTTAAAAATATAATTTTTCTTACTAAAGATATTTACACCGTATTTAGAATTTTCTTCACTAAAAAATTTTAACTTTAAGTTTTTCTTCATTACTATAAATTTTAACTAAATTTTTGTACTCATTTCTAAAATCAAAATTTTACTTCTCTAATATAAATTCATATACATAATCATTTTTCAAATCAAAATCAAATTTATTTGAAATACAATTGTGAACAAATAAACTTTTAAGTTTCTTTAAAATTTTTCAGCTCCCCCAAAACTTAAGTTTTTTAATAGTAATAAAATATTTTGGCATCATATATAAAAGCAGGAATGAAAACTAACTATAATATGTTTGCAGGAATTTTTATATCCTAAATATGCAAGTACAAAGAGTTGAAAACAGGAGTAAGAAAATTAAATTGATCAAATTTTAATTCTTAACATATAGAGATTCATTAGACTTCTATGCAGTGGAGTATAACTAAAAAGCAAATAAACACACTAACAAACAAACACAATTACAATATAAAGAAAAATAACTTGCAGTAAATTAAAAATTTTGAACATGTAGTTTTAAGTAATGAGTTAGTTAAATTTTAAACCTTTCTAAGATTCTAGATTTAAGTTCAATAAACACTAACTAAATACAATAAAACAACACAATAAACACAATTACTACCTCTCAAACATACTAACTACACACAAAAATCCAAATACATTACAATAGGTGTACTAAACAAAACACAACAACTAAAAGTAACAAGCTCAACAATCTCAACTATAAACAACGAAGTACAGAATACATGTACCATCAAAAGTTCATAACAATCATAAACAGAAAATAACATAAAACAAAAAACAGAAAACAGAAAACAGAACTACAAATCCAACTAAGCATCATCTTCCTCATCACTATCATCACTACGCTAAGCAGCAGTAGGCTTATACGGTGGATATCTAGGGTACTGAGGAAATACTACATCACGATTACCTATATTGAGATGATCCATAACTGTGTTGTACTCCTCCTCATAATCACTTCTTCTTTTCATATACCCATCCATATGCTCAGTAAAATGTTCTAAATTTGCCACTTTTTCATTGGTATAAATAAAATTATCAATATTTTTTCCAGAAGCTGTGACTGAGTTTCAGAACTAGAACTCTTTCCTCGTGATGTAGAAGCATGTGAGGTAAAGGCTCATGAAGTCTAGCAGAACTACTGGAGAATCCACCCTTCCAACCCAAAAGAGAATGATGTGAATAAGTCTTCACATTTACACTAGTAATGAGCTTCAGTGGCTGTAGGATCTCCTCCCAATTATCATGTCTAACACCAGCCTACTCACATAACGAAATGATCAAGGATGCAAATCCCAAACCTACGATAGTAGCAGCAATGGCAGAACTGGTAATAACTCCATAAATCAATCCTCCAATATCAATCGACTTGGACTGCTGAATACAGTAGTTCAAGGTTGCTCTCTCTCAAGTCACTTCACTCAGATGATTTGTAGAAAGTAGATGAGTAGAAATAAAATAATGTCATGCCTTGGCAGTGGCATCCAACTTTGAGGCAGAAAAATTCACTCTTCTTTCATTTGTAATCTTCCATAGTCCTCTCCCATCAGGTAAAAATTGATATAATCTCGTCTAACTCCTCTTCAGTAGGACTATAGTTTGCATAAAAACACAAAGTACTAGGAGGCAGATGGTAAAATTGATTAATTACGTAAGGAAAAATGATATTGTCTTCCCCTGCACTATGACTCCTTCATCAGCCTCCGAGAGGTTCGCATAGAACTCTCGCACAACAGAGATCACAGCGACAACAGAAAAATAACAGAATCGCTCCCATTGGTGGCTAACAATCAAATCCTCTATGATTCCTCTTAGACTTCTGAAACATCGCTCAGCAATCAGTTTCCTTGTATGTAAAGCATCACTGTAGAGATCCTGAGTTCTCGAACTAACAAATTTACTCAAATCGAACAGAGCTTTTCCTTTGCTTCTTTCCATTCTTGGTGCCATTTTATAAAAAATTGTATAAAATTAAAAATAAATCCAACAATCAACTCCAAATCATAAAACACAACTCTTAAAAGCTTAAAATAACAAATATATGCATTTTCAATCAATTTTTCAAAATTTTCACCATGAATAGTGATTTTCGGGTAGATTATGAATGTGCTCAAAATACATGGTGAAAATCCAATATTTTTGCATAGAAGTGAAGCTCTTACCTCAAGAAGATCAAATCTAACAAATTTTTCTTGAATCCACAAAGAAATTTTCAAAATAGGTGATACCCTAGTCTAGAAATCGCGAAAACTCGAAGGTAGAAGATGAAGTTGGGAAAGAAATGGAGATTTTTGAAAACCGTTCGCAAACCAATTTTTGTGAACTGTCACTTAAGCACGAATGGTTCAGGCCTTAGACGCCAATCTATTGGTTTAGTTAGCGCTTAAGCGTTGGATTTGACGCTTATGCACTGTTGACCTCACTTTTGGGTGAGGGTTTTGGGTCTTTCCTTTAGTGACTAGGATCTAGCCTTAAGACTTTTCTGATGACTATCTTAGCATCTTAGAAATGGAACCCACCTTCTTCTTAGACATTTCAACCAAATCTTTGTTCTCTATGTTGGTTCTATATGTGATCAATAATTTTTCTTTAATACAAGGATTAGAGATTACATAAGGGAACCCTGATGAGAATTCCTATAGGTCCTTTGGACCATAGGAAAGCCTTGCATTGTTCTACACCTCTTTAGACTCCAATACATTGCATCATCATTCATAATTTCCATGATCATCATAAACATTGCATTTTCATATCACAATGTTGCATTCATTATACCCATGGGGATGACCAAAATTATTTGAACCCAGTTTACCCTAAAATACTCCATTTGAATATTCTGATTCTACAAAATTCCCCAAAAATGCAATTGAATCACACAACCCACTTCAAACTATTTTATATTATCATTTAGACCATTTGAAACCCAAAAAATGCAAAAATACCCAATTTTCCCAAAAATTACCAAAATACCACTAGACCCACAAAATACCCAATTTCCCAAAACTTCCTAGAATCACCAATAAATCCTAAAAAATACACCAAATCATTCTTTATGTCTTCCTAAGAATTTTGACTGTAATATTGCCATACTTCCGGATAACTTTTTGACACTTTGACACAAAAATAACGAATACTTAAAAAATATTTTGGGGATCATAAAACATTTCACATTGATCGAAAATGACCCCGAACACCGTTGTTTGACTCCAAATTCCTTCTTGAACCGCCTCGAGCTTTTAAATCAACCTTTTGACCACTTTGACCAAAGGCGGCCAAAATTACCAAAATGTCACTCATGGACCAAAATTTTCAAATTCTCCACAATCATCTCAAACACCTCTAAAATCAATTCTTGACCATCCGTTGGGTTTAATTTGACCAAATTCACTCATTTTGACAAAAATCGTCAAATTATGCTTCATGACAAATCAATTACCTCAATTTCAAATTCAACATGTCTAGATCCAATTTCAAATGAATTCAAATCAATTTAATTGGCCCGTGATCAATTTCCAAAACGGTCGATCGCAAACCAAAAAAATTGACAAAAGTTAAATTTGACATATTTTTGTGCTCGATCGACGAAAAGTGGTCAGAACAACCTCAGACGACGAAACGGACTGTGCGATCACGTCCATAACGTTGATTTTGCCTAGGAGAGACGTTCATGCGCGAATGATAATAATAATAGTATTATTATAATATAATATAATATTAAAAAAAACTATTATTTTATATCCAATTATAACTTACGCATGCTTCCATCTTTTCCATTAAATGCTTGATTTCTCTCTCTCCAAATTATTTT
>NEWO01000687.1:102143-118562 GCA_003013225.1 Phalaenopsis aphrodite | reverse complement strand
TATTTGGGATTTGCATTTGGAGTAGATGGATGTTAAAAGTGCTTTCTTGCATGGTGATTTGGAGGAGCAGATTTACATGGAGCAACTAGAAGGGTTCACTCAACCTGGACAGAAGCATCTAGTTTGCAGGTTAAAGAAATCGCTGTATGGGTTGAAACAGTCTCCAAGACAATGGTACAAGCGGTTTGACTCCTACATGATGCAGATTGGCTATAGGCGATGTGAGTATGCTTGTTGTGTTTATGTGAAAAGCCTTGATGATGGTTCTATTATTTTTTTATTACTGTATGTTGATGATATACTGATTGCTGCAAAGAATATGAATGATGTCCGTGGTTTGAAAGCTTTATTGAGCCAGGAATTCGACATGAAAGACTTGGGTCCTACGAAGAAAATTCTTGGAATGGAGATTCATCGAGACAGAGGCTCAAGACGATTATGTCTATCTCAATGAGGCTATGTTGAGAAAGTGCTGAAAAGGTTTGAGATGATCAATGCAAATCCTGTGAGCACTCCTTTGGCAAATCATTTTAAGCTTTCTTCAAAATAGTGTCTTAAGACTGATACAAAAATGGAAGACATGACAAAGGTTCCATATGCCAGTGCAGTTGGCTGCTTGATGTATGCTATGGTATGCACTCGTCCTGATTTGGCTCATGCTGTTAGTCAAGTCTGCAAATACATGGCTAAACCTGGAAGGTGACATTGGGAAGCAGTCAAGTGGATTTTCAGGTATCTGAAGGGTACTGTAGGACATGGAATTATTTTTGGCAGTCAGAAGAATGATCCTTCAGTTGTGGGGTACATTGATTCAGACTATGCAGGTGATTTGGATGGCAGAAGGTCTACAACTAGGTATGTGTTTACTCTTGGTGGAGGACCTATATGTTGGAAATCAACAATTCAGTTTATTGTGGCATTATCTACAGCTGAAGCTGAGTACATGGCAGTAGCTGAAGCTGCTAAAGAAGCTTTATGGCTTGCTGGGCTAGTAAAGGAACTGGGCATTGAGCAAGGTGGAGTTCAGTTGCATTGTGACAGTCAGAGTGCTATTTATCTGGCTAAGAACCAGGTGTACCATGCGAGAACCAAGCACATTGATGTCAGGTATCACAAGATCAGAGAGTTGATTGCTTCTGGGGAGATACTGTTGCAGAAGGTTCATACTGATGAGAATGCAGCTGATATGTTGACCAAGCCAGTTACTATCAACAAGTTCTTGCATTGCTTGGACTTGTTGAATGTTTGCAGTTGCTAGAGAAGCATGGTGGCCCAACCCACAGTGGTGCAGTTGTAACTCCCAGGTATTTTTTCTCCTAAGGGGCTGGATATTCGCCAAGGTGGAGATTTGTTATGGTATGGCTCATATACCATATTGGGACAGACGCTGGATCGAAGCGGAGCGGAAGAATCTGTCCAAATTGGGAAGTTACGTGGGTTGGGGTGCGGGGGCAAAGCCCCGCGGTTTGGTACAGGGGTAATGTTGTAATTACATATTGTGCCTAGGGTCTACTCCTGGGGTTATAAATAGGTATGTTAGTAACCCCAGGAGATATCCCCTAATTTCTGTAAACTCTTTTCTGAATAGTGAAAAGGAACTCGCGGCTCTGCTCCCGAGGACGTAGGCATCTTTGCCGAACCTTGTTAAATCTCTGTGTTCTTCTGGATTTGTGTCGATTACTGTTTTTCTTTGCCCCTAATTTTCTCAACATCCTCCCTCCACCAAAGCTTGGATCGGGTATTCCTCACACTCTTCATTCCTTCTTCACACACACAACAACAGCTCCCTTTTCTCCTCTCTCGCCGAAAATGCCGAAGTCGCCGGAAAAAATGAAACTGAGCTAAATTCCGACGAACCTCCAACTCGACGCAAAAATTATGTCAAAACGATGCCACGAGGAGTTGGATAAGCTCAAGAAGACCTACTTATTCAAACCTAAATGAGGACAAACCTCTTAGGCTCAGGTATATCTCTTAAATTGAAATAATAATCTCGAACTTCCCTCCATTACAGATCGAAAAGTAGATCACAAAATACTCAAGTATCCGTATGGATGTGATCTACTCTTCGAGCTGAACAAAACGAGCTCAAGAACGCAAAATTTGGTTGAGAATCGGCGGAGAAACGACTCCGGGAAATTTCAGCCGTCGGCTGTCCTCCGTTCATGCGTAGCGGGTTCCGCTTGGTGAGTGTCGCGTGAGGGAAGGGGGAGATACGACAATTTTATTTATTTTATTATTTTATTTCAAAAAATTATAATTAAATTTCAAATTTACATAACTTTTTATAGAAAACTCAAAAAAATAAAATAAAAGATGCTATGAACTCAGACAAAGGAGGAAAATTTTTCAAAACAAAAATCATAATTTTTCATCAAGTAAATATTTTTAAATTAATTTTTAAAGTTCTGGAGTATTTAAATCATAAAAATTAAAATATAAGTGAGAAAAATATGAAATTTGGTAGAAATATTAAATGGCCTTGGGGAAAGTTTCTCTGATTTTTCCAAGACATTTTACTTTCTCTACTTTTGTATTTTGATTTTTGAATGAAACGACATATTTATGTAAATTAAAAATTATAACAAAAATAAAAATTGTAAAACTCTCTCTGATTGAACGTTTGACCATTAACAGAGGTTTACCAATTTTAAAATCATGTTTAAAATAATTTTTATAATTAAAACACGTTAATTAGGGTTCAGGTTTAACTTAGGCTAAGTTTACCTAACCAAAGCTCAACCTAAGTCCAACCTAGCCAATTCTTTTTAGGTTCTATTCAACCTGATTACATACTTGGTCAACCAACATAAGAATTGAGTCAATCGTCCATTAAATCCAAGTTTAGTCATTTAGGGCTTTAGGTCAGCCAGTCTTTAGACCAAGTCTAGCCTGGGAAGACTTAACATTTAGCTGAGTCCAAATTGAATAGTTGGACCATTTTAAATTTGAAATTTAAGTCATCCTATCATTTAATTCAGAATAAACTTCTTGGATTTTAGGGTTAGTCAACATGAGCTTTAATTTACTTTAACCTACATATTAAGTTCATCCTAAACTAAACCTTAATCTTAGGTCAGCCTTGACCTAAACCATTAGGATTAGTGACCCTAAACCAATAAGATTAGTTAACCCAAACCTTAAGTTAGCTAGCCCTAAACATATAGGATTAGTTAACCTAAACCTTAAGTTAGTTAGCGCTATACCAATAGGATTAGCTAACCTAAATCCTAGGTTAGTTAACCCTAAACCAATAGGATTAGTTAACCTAAACCTTAGGTTAGTTAACCCTAATCCAACCCTGATCATAGTTTAGCCTTTAGCTAAACCTACCCTAAACCTTAGGTTAAGAACCTAATCCATAGGTTGAACATAGAAGAACCTTTTAAGTAAATCCTTAAGCCTAAGTTAAACCTAAATCCCTCAACTTGAACATCAATTAAGAAATAAAATAAAATACATTGGGAGGGGTAAATTTTACATAAAACACATTAAAACTTAAACTTAAATGAAAACAAATACAACAAGGCTTTAAAGCATGGTTTGAAGTTAAGTCAGCTTCGAAGTCATCAACTTCACATAAGTAATAGCAAGTAAACCAAAATAACTAAAATAAAACACTTAAAATCCGACAATAAGATGTAAACAACCTAAAATATTTCAACCCTAAAATTGATGAAATAATTCAAGAATTAATCAAATCTTAATCACAAAGATCACATAATGCAACTTAAACCCCTTTTGTTCTAATTTACAAAGATTCCTTGGACGATGCATTCTGTGGATGTTGACAAGAATCTTTCGGTCCTACTGGACAACCACCTTTCAGACTAAGTAAGCTAGAGCATCTGACGACCCGGGATGACGGAGCCATAGACATCTTGGCAGAGTTACCACTAATTAAATAATTAAAATTTAATAAAAATCTGATAAAACATTGTTTCTTTTGCTCTATTTATTGCTTTATGTATCTCAATGCATGTTCTTTTACTGATTTTATCAAACATAGAATGCTTGTGTTAAGGACAAATAATGAAGGAATAAAAGTTGTTTAGATTAGGGAGAACCTAGAAATCATAACACCAGGGAATTACTTAGCTTAAGTGAACTTAGCCTTGGCCTAGGTTTGAACTATACCTCCACTACCCTTTAATTAATTCACTATAAAATTATCGAAACAAATAAAACTTTTAATAATAAGATTGGAGGACCTGAAGATTTGAAGACCTGAAGACATTTGAGTATGGAACTTTGAGCAGACTTTGTGGGCAGCTCGTTCAAGACCATTTCTTTAGTTTAAATAACAATCCTTAGGATTCTGAGGCTGTCTTTTTTGACATAAACCTCTCTTTTTATTAGGCTCCTGCATAGTCCCGATATGCAGTATGTCCAAACTTGTTTTAGGATTCTGAAGAAGTCACTCGACGTAAAACCTCCTATCTTTCTAGGCTTTTTTGTGTAAATCATCATTACACAAATCTAAGTCCTAATTAATAAAACTGGCAAGAGTTTACTTAAATTAATATCATCCTAAATTGAGCCAAACATTAGGATAGTTTGGGGGATTACCAAGAACCTATTCTGGATCTTTAATCTCCTATACTTTTCTTCCTTTGATTCTTAAAACAAAATCTTTCACCTTTGAACCAATCCCTATTAAAAATTTCACAATCATGTTCGTTGAAAACCCTTTCCTTTTGAACTCATGAAAATAAAAGATTCCTGATTTTTATAGAGAGTTTTCTTAGGTGATCCGTCGCTTAAGATATAATTAACTATAGAGGTTGCCCTTATAGGGAACTTAAAAGAACCCAGACTTAAAATAAACCCTATTTGACTCCCATATCAAATAGGAGAATCTGTCGGTCATCATGCAAACTTGCAGATCAGATGAAAGTCATTTATTTCTATAGTTTATTTAATTAAGCTTATTATCAAGTAGTGTATTACCTTTCACGTTGGTACATTACTCGTGGTTAGCTCGATTATCAAAACTGTAGGAATCAATGAGATCAGTTTGACTCCATTTTCTTTAAATTAAAATACATAATTTCTAAACATTATATTACGCTAAATTAAACCACACCCAGCCGCATCGGCGACCGACATGCGCCAGTGCACAATTTTTGATTTTTTTCCATTTAAGTGAAATGCACTCTAGCCTTAGTCAACCAACCCTCCATGGTCTCAAAAATGTTCTACATACTATTTTCTTCCCTCTTGCTTTCTTTTAACTCAAAACTTCACCAATTTAAGCTAATTTGATTCACCATTAAATACGCAAAATTTTTCACAAATAAAACATTTACATTCATTCACAAATGATTACAAACATTTTTAAATACATAAATTCTCAATCCAAATAGTTTTGGAAGAGAATATTCCTACACATTCTCTAAACAAAATTAACACATAAAAACACTTTAAAACACTCCTAACATTAACAAACAACAAAAGCACTCAAAACACTAAGAAAGAACTTAATCACAAACTTAATTCCATTCTCTAGTTGATGGAATAAATTCTGGCCTATCTTTAGTTTCTCCTTCAACATTTGGAATGTATATATGAAAGAACGGATGATGGTTGATAACTCTGGTTGAATCTTCTTCAATTCATTTGTTCTTTAAATACATGGCCTTGTCTGCTTCTTCTATAAAACTGGTATGGCTAAACTGCATCTTTAGTTGCAACTCATATGATCTAGATGTGTGTTAACTTCCATCACTTTTGCTTCAATTTAAGCCACGTTAGCCTCAATCTTAGTGATCTTCTCCATTATTCCTTCAATGTTAACGACTAAAAAATTGTTATAAATCTCTTGTGCAATCTGATAAATTGTCGGCACAAACTTTAAAGGGGTGTCGTCCATTAGAAGTTGTCCGTCGTTGGAATCGAAATCCCGTCACGTGCCTTGGAGAGACATTTAATTTACATATTTATATTTAATTTTAAATAAATATAAAATCAAACTTATCCCAAATGCACAAAAATAATATACTATTTTAAATACCCTTTTTATGCCCATTTTTTGTGATATTGCACTTTTAAAAAAGGTTTTTTTTGTGCTTTTATTGTAGGAATATAATTTTTAGGAATTTGGAGAAAAAAATGGCAAAAGGAGTGAAATTTGGAGCAAAAATAGCCAATTTTGGGGTTTTGCGCATGATGCACCAAAATCTAGAGCGTAGGCGCATGATGCACCAGGCACAACATTTTCAAATTAAGGCAGTTCGAGATAAATTTTTCACAAATTTTCAATGGACACTTATTCTAAGCAACCTATGGAGTGATTCAATGCATTTAGACACTATGGAAGGTTTCAATTTGAAGGGATTTGACTCTTAGATCAAGGAGGCATATCTTTTGAAATTCAAAGTTGTGACTTTTGAATTTTGGAGGGAAATTAAAACTCTTTTGAGAGGAAGCAACCCAAAAGGAAGAGGGACTTCTAGAGTGTGATGAGAGGGAGAGAGAGATAATTGGCTTATGTTAGAGAGAGAGAAGAGATTTTCTTCTAGGGCTGTAAGAGGAGAGGGAATGTGAGAGATTTCTTCTTCATTACATTTCTAAGAGAGAATTTGGAGTGATTGTAAAGTGGGAAAGGTTTGGAGAGAACTTCTAGGGATTTTCTTTGGAAGGATTGTGAGTTAAGTTGTATTTTTCAGTTCTTTTAATTGTAAACTTGTTTTTATATATAAAATCCATGTTCTATTGTATCTTTCTCATGAATGTTGAGTAGTCTTCTTTATCCTTCTCCCTACTTTAAAGAAATGGTTTTGTGAAGAATTAATTTTGTTTTTTATGGTTTCAAATGTCAATAATTTGTGATGAAAAGGGGAAATGATTTCTACAACAAAGGGAGAATAATATTTGATTTCATGGAAGAGTATTTCATCCATGAGATTGGGTGCAAATAAATAGAGAAATATACTTCATTGGATGTAGAATTAGAAGATTTTAAGATAAAAGATTAGAATCCTCAATTTGGTTCAGTTGATTGGAAACTAATGCGAGCATGTTAGCCCTCTTGTGAGGGAGTAGTGGGAGCTCTGGTGTGACAACCGGTATCCTCCCAGCCTAACCACAAAATTAGGGACCAAACTTTGGAATAGTCAATGTTCTTTATAGTGCTCGAGAGAGGGTAGAGAATATGATTGCTCCAATTTGGCACAAAATAGTTTTTAAATATATTTTTCAAATGATTTCAATTTATTCTCAAGCCATATTTTGATTGTAAAGGGGAAGGATGTATTCTCATACTTAAACTTTTCGTCAACAAAAACCTTTATTTTATTTCTGCAATTTACTTTTGAAAGTTTAGCATTTAGTTTAATTTACTTGTTATAGTCGTACATCTGCATATTTAGTAGCATTTCACTTAAGTAGTTTAACTTCAAACTTTGTACTTTACTTTATTTTTATTTAAAGTTTATAAGAGAATATAAATAACTAGCTTATATATATTTCCAGCTTCCCTGTGGGATCGATATCTAGGACTCCATTAAAGCCCTGTATTAGTTGAACGATACGTATACTTGCGTTATATGTAAAAGAGAATTGGGACTTTAAAAAAGGTTTTAAAGATAAATTATTTTCATTAAAGTTACATTATTGTTTGGGTTATATTGCATCATTATTATTAATTTAATATCATTTTTCTCGAATCCCACATCAAATTTTTGGCACTGTTGCCGGGAAAGTAACGAAAAATATTAGTTATTTTATTTTAAAATATATAAAAAAAAATATTTGTAGTTTATTATGAACATTTCTTGTTTAAGTGTATCACTTATTTTTAATTACTTATTTTATTTTGTTAATGCGTAGTATAAGATCTGAAAACTTAGTACCTTACGATTCTGAATTAGAAAGAACTGTTAGAAAAATTCAAAAACAACAAAAAGAGAAAAATCATTCTAGAAAAATGGCTTGCAACTAATGTAATGCTGGAAATGAGAATGAACATCATCAGAGACCTTTAAGGGATTATGCTAATCCTACAACAGATGAAATTCATTTGAGTATACAAAACCATGTTGTAGTTGCCAATTCATTTGAGCTTAAACCTGTTATTATCCAAATGGTACAAAATAATCAGTTTGGAGGAACACCAAATGAAGATCTAAATTTACACCTTGCCAGTTTTCTAGAATTGTGTGCTACATTTAAATATGATGGAGTGTCGAAAGCAGCTGTCAGACTTAGACTTTTTCCTTTTTCACTGAGGGATAAAGCTAAGATGTGGTTAAACTCATTAGCACCCGGATCTATTAGAACTTGGGGAGACTTATCACAAAAATTCTTATCTAAATATTTCCCACCTTCAAAAACTGTTAAGCTTAGAAATTATCTTACATCTTTTTGTTAGTTTGAAGGGGAATCAATTTATGAAGCCTGGGAAAGATTTAAAGATCTTCTTAGAAAGTGTTCACACCATGCGTTGCCAGATTGGTTAATAATTTAAACTTTTTGTAATAGATTTGTTGGATTTCTTAGATCAATAATTGACGCTATTTCTGGTGGATCATTAATGTTTAAACTATTCGATGAAGCATATTCATTAATTGAAGAGATAGCTACTAATAATTTTTGATGGCCCTCAGAAAGGGTAAATCCAAAAAGAGTAGCTAGTATTCATGATTCCGATGCAATATCTATATTAACTGCTCAAATAGCAGCTATATTGAAGAAGATAGATCAATAAGGAATGAATTATTCTCAAACAACACATTTGCTTGAGGAGAACTCATTTGGAAAAATGATAGAATCTCAATCCTCTTATGAGACTTTAAATGCAATAAACAATTGTTCTAATAATCTGTATGCCAATTATTATAATCCAGGATGGATGAATCATCCAAACTTTAGTTGGAGTAACAATAACTTGAATACTGCAAATCTACAATGGGGAAACAATGTTGTGAACCCAGTGGGAAGCTCGAACAATCAAGGAAATCAAGCTTAAAAACCTTATTACCCCCCATGATTTAATAATTTGCAAAGTAAGGAGAAAAAGTTATAAATGGAAGAATTGATATTGCAAATGGGAAGTTAATTACAGAGTCAAGGAGCTGCAATCAGAAACATGGAAAATCAATTAGAATGTATTACTACTGCAGTTAGCAATAGACCTTCAGGAACATTATCCAGTAATGTTGAAGTAAATCCTAAAGATCAGAACAAGTAGAAAATTAAAGTTATCAACTGAGAAGTGGAAAAGAATTAGAAGAAAAAGTTCAATGAAAAGTTGAAATTGAAAAAGATGGGGTGGAAAAAGAAAATTCTGGTAAAGATTTTCATTGTGAGTCAGAAAGTCATATTAAACCAATGAAAATCACTGTAGAAAAATCACCACATCCATTTCCTCAAAGATTGAAGCAGAAATATAAAGATAATCATTTTTTGAAATTTTTGGAAATTTTGAGGAAATTAAAAATAAACATTTCATTTGTTGAAGCTTTAAAACAAATGCTAAGCTATGTGAAGTTCATGAAGGATATACTTAATAAGAAAAAGGAAGTTTATAGATAATGAGACGCTTGCACTCAGTGAAGTGTGTAGTGCTATAATTCAGAAAAAGCTTCCTGAAAAACTAAAAGATCCTGGAAGTTTTGCAATTCCTTGTGATATTGGCGAACGATTTTATGGAAAAGCTTTATGTGATTTAGGAGCCAGTATTAATCTTACGTCATTATCAATTTTCAGAAGGTTGGGTTTAGGAGATATTTCACCTACAACTGTAACTCTTCAATTAGCTGATCATTCGATTACCTTTCCTAAAGAAGTTATAGAAGATGTTTTAGTAAAGGTTGATAAATTTATCTTTCCTGTGGACTTTATTGTATTAGATATGGAGGAAGATAAAGAAATACCTATTATTTTAGGAAGACCATTCCTAGCCACTAGAAGAGCTTTGATAGATGTGTATAAGGGAGAACTAACTATTAGAGTTAGTGATCAAGATGTTACATTTAATATTGCAAAATCAATGAAATACCCTGTAAAAGAACAAGAGATAGAATGCTTCAGAATGGATATTAATGAGTATTTAAGCCATGAATATTTCAAAAAGACATATGAAAGTGAATTTCAAAAGAAATATATAGAATATCAAGATGAGGATAAAATCCAAGATGAGTCTATGGAAGTGAGTACGGAAGAACTAGATTATGTTCAGGAAAAAATTGATATGTTAGATCCTGCAGAAAATGACAATAATTTGATTTCATCTATTAAGAAACCCCCTGAACTTGAGTTGAAAACACTTCCTGCACATTTGAAGTATGCATTCTTTGGAGTTTCGTCTACACTACCTGTCATAGTATCCTCAGAACTAAACGATGCGCAAGAACAACAGTTGTTAGAAACTTTGAAAAGATATAAGAAAGCCTTTGGATGGACATTAACTGATATAAAATGGATCAGTCCTTCACTCTGTATGCATAGAATTTTATTGGAAGATCAACATAAACTAAGAATTGATCCTCAAAGGAGATTGAATCCTATGATGAAACAAGTGGTAAAGAAAGAAATTATAAATTGGTTAGATGCGAGGATAATACATCCTATTTCAGACAGTGGTTGGGTGAGTCCAATTTACTGTGTTCCAAAGAAAGGAGCTGTAGTGACAAATGAGCATAATGAATTAATATCAACAAGACAAGTCACTGGATGGCGAATCTACCTAGATTATAGAAAATTAAATTCTGCCACATGGAAGGATCTATTTTCCTTTACCTTTTTTGGACTAGATGTTGGATAGATTAGCTGAGCACATATATTTTTATTTTCTAGATGGATATACTGGTTATCACCAAATAACTATTGCCTCTAAGGATCAAGAGAAAATAACATTTACTAGTCCTTATGAAACTTTTGCTTTTCGGTAAATACCTTTTGGATTATGTATAGCACCTGCAACATTTCAAAGATTTATGATGTCAATTTTCAATGATTTGATTGAAAAAGAAATTGATGTTTTTATGGATAATTTTTCTATTTTCAGAACATCCTTTGAAATATGTCTAAATCAATTAGAGAAAGTTCGAGAAAGTTATGAAAAGACTAATCTTGTTTTGAACTGGAAGAAATATTAATTTATGGTTATAGGAGGAATTGTTCTTGGAAATAAAATTTTAGAAAATGGCATAGAAGTAGATCCTGTAAAAATTCAAGTTATATCGAACCTACCTCCACCTTCTAATGTAAGTAGAGTTAGGAGCTTTTTAGGACATGATGGATTCTACAGGTGATATATCAAAGATTTTAATAAAATTACCAATCCTTTATGTCAACTTCTAGAAAAAGATATAAAGTTTGACTTGAACCAAGATTTCCTTAAAACCTTTGATCATTTCTCCCATAATTATTTCACCAGATTAAGAGAAACCTTTTGAACTAATGTGTGATGCTAGTGATTATACAATTAGTGTTGTTTTAGGGAAAAAATATGATAAGATTTTCAAGGTCATATATTATGCTAGTAAGACTCTTAATGATACTCAAATTAACAATACCACCATTGAAAGAGAGTTATTAGTCATTGTGTATGCTTTTGACTAGTTTAGAACATATTTTATTGAAATTAAATGTGTTGTGCATAATAACCATTATGCTATTAAATATTTAATGCAAAAGAAGGATGCAAAACCAAGATTAAATAGATGGATACTTCTGATGCAAGAGTTTGATTTTATAGTAGTTGAAAGGAAAGGGACTGGTAATCAAATAGTTGATCATTGTTGACCTCATTTTTGGTTGAGGTTTAGTTTTTTCCTCTTTAGTAGCCTAAGGTCTAGCCATAGGATTTTCCTATTGACTATTCTTAGAAAACTAGAAAAGGCACCCTCACCACTAGAAATTCCAAACTTTTCTTTACTCAACTTGAAGTTCCACATATTGGTCCTAACCTCTAACACTTAGTAGGTGGGGTCACTATAAGGGAAACTCAATATGAGTCACCCTTAAGACTGCTGGACCTTAAGGTTGACCCTGGGTGTTGATCTGGAGCTGAGGCACTCACTACACTTATCTGCACCCACAATCACTCACAACACTGAACTCAAATTTCTAACCTAGGTCCCTTGATCACTTGGGATACTCATGTAGATGGTCCCTTAAACCTACTAGCCCTAGAGCTATGATTTGGCTAAAACCACTATATAGAGGACCCAAAATGGGGTTTCCATTGGTCCATGGCTTGTTGGTGATGGTTGGTACCTCAACTCGACCAAAATACCCATCTTGGCCTCTTACCCATAAAACACCCCCAAATTACCAAAATACCCCTCCATAGCCCAAAATCCCAAAAATTCTAAAAATTCCCAAAAAATCTCAATAAATTCCAAATATTCCCAATTTCATTTCTCTCAACTACAACATGACCCAGTTTGGCCAATTTGACTATCTTTAACCAAAATCCCTAAATTTGCCTTTAAATACCCAAATTTCCCGAAATCTAACTCAAAACCCCAATTTCAATCCTAAACTCAAATTTACTTTTGATATGGCAAAACTAAACCAATTCCAAGCTTAATTGGCCCATGATTTGAGCCGAATTTTGAGTTAGGTTAAAAACCCAACTTTGGCCACATGACCTAATCTCACAAAATTGAACCCATGACCTAGTAAATTGGTCCCAATTAATGTTACAAAATCTTGATAACATTCTTATACATCAAAATCAACCATCAATTGGCCTTGGTGAAGCCTCAAATCCATTTGATTTTGGCCTAAATCTAAAATTCCCAAATTTAGCCCCAAATTGGCTAAGTCCCCAAATTCCACCCAATTGATATCCTTAACCTCCAAATTGGCATCCAATTCATTGAAAACTCTTCATGAGGTCCCTATTGACCATTTACAACAATCAATTTGGACTTAGCCCAAGGCTAACCCACGCTAGACCCAAGCCTAGCCCAACATGACCAAATTGATTAAAGTTCAAAATTCACTCAAATTGATCGTTCAATTGAGCTTAAAACCACTTCCATCCTTCACCAAAGTTGTTCCTTATGATCATCTACACCAAATGAAGTAATTAATTGGGCCAATTGACATGGATAGCCTAGACCAAACCCAAGACTTGGTCATTTTCACCCACTTGGACCCATGCACTAAATGTGACCTAACCACCCTAAAGTCACCAAATTAACTCCACCCCAGCCATTAGTTGGACTTAGTGACCACTCCAAACATTATGAAACCACCTAAATTATGCCATGGACCAAAGGTCCCCCAAATTAAGGGATATTATTTCTAAAAATGCATGTGCTTAAGATATCCTTACCAAAATTAGGTATTATTGCACTAAATTGCTGTGATATATTCCCCTGGGTTCCTTGAGCTCCTAGCCACCTCCCCTTGGCCGGTTGGCCGGCCTAGTGGCCGAAAAAGCTCAAAATCGAGAGCCACCCCCATGTCACCTCACCCAAAATCAAACCTAGAGGTCAGCTCATCTAAATCAAATTGAAGAGCTCCTCTGCCCTCCACCTAAGCACCACAATGCACCCAAACTTGTGCTCTGAGAGCCACCCCATGGCCATTTTTATAAAAACTCACCTCTACGGCCATAGGTGTGCTAAATTTTTCTCAAAGAGAGCCTCCCAAATCACTCACAGAGCTTCCTTGAGATCTCCACAGCCCATTCCAATCACTCCACTGCATTGATTCCCCATGTATAACCCTAATTTTGAGCTTAAACATTAGGGCAGAAACATGACATCTCTTAAAACTCCACTAAACTTCAATTGTTTGTGCCCACACCTTCACAAAAACAATAGAAGACAAAGCCCCATCAAATTACCCTCTGAAACAGCCTCCACCATAGCTCTAGACCAACACCTGAAATCAAGCTTGGTCGAATTCATACCTAGGCCTTAAACCACAGCAAGAGGCTTAATACCTAGCCTCCTTGGACCCCAACGAACGTGTCGAGCACCTCTGATTGAAGTCTACCTTCTTAGAGCAAAGATATAAAACTTCTCCTCCTCCCGAGTCTATTTTGATTCTCCATTTACTTGGGCTTGATTTCATGACACATTAACCGTATGGATGTGTTCGTCTCACTAAGATGAGTATTTTAACAAAAATTTCACATAATTCAGTTGAGAAATGAGAGAGATCATAAACCTTGAAGGTGGATGGCTTTCGGCCTAAGCCATTGGGGACAATGACCACGCGTCGTCTGATGGCGAGTGTATCAAATGGATGGCCAAGATGAAGCCGGATAACACTTCTTTACATAAACAGCGAGACGCATGGCTGCTGGCGTGGACGGCGACGTCAAATAGGAGCGCGCCACATGGATTTTTGGAGCTGCCTAGGATCTACATGGCGCCGCGTGGATAAGTAGAAAAATAGGGCTTTTTCTATTTATTTAAACTCCCTAAACTTCAAAAATCCATAACTTTGTGTAGATAAATGACAAAAATAAAATAAAAATACCCTCTTGCTCAGTGAAGAGAGCAGAATAATGTGGAAAAAATTTCAAGTCCATTTGATGCATAAAATATTTTTAATTAATTAAACACTGTTTAGAATCTTTGATTCTCCATGCATATTGATACATCACCTTGGCTTGAAATTTTGGCATGTTGTAGTCTCTGTCAAGGGAAACATCCTCTGATTTTTCCAAAGTCAGAGGAGGTTTCTATACAAAGATCCATGTTTTTCAAGTTCTTGCACATTATTTCCTTAAAATAATCATGAAAATTAGCATATTGATTAGAAAATTCTAAGAAAATTTGGGAAGGTCTGCCATAACCAGAGAAGCTTTTGGAAATAATATCATGGGTCAAGTCATTAAAATGCACTTAAATTTTACAAACACTAAATCCATAAAATAATTAATTTTGGAAAATAGAAACATTTAAATGACTTGATTTTTGATCTCCACTGTGATTTATGATCCAGAGAACTCACTATAAAAATTTCAAAATATTTTGAGTTCATTTAATAACTTAAGTTGATTTTTAAAGATAAATACCACTTTTGACACTTAAATGATTTTTAAAAATCAAAATATAGCTCAAAAAATTATAAAACTTAGTTTTTTAAGTTCTCTATGATCATAGATATTTTATAAAAATAAAATAATATTTAGAATAAAACTTGATTTCTTAGCCTATTTTAAACATTTAAAAATTCATACAAAACACAAAAATAACAAAATTCATGGAAATATTCTAAATTGTTTCCTAATCACTTAGGAATAAATAGAATATTTTTCCTGATTTTCTAAATAAAGATATTGAATTTCAAAGCTTAAAAATAATTTTAAAGGCTAAAAATGAGTTTTTACTAAAATAATTCCAATAAATCAAAGAAAAATAAAAAAAAATATGAAATTTGCTCTTCTAGGTTCTCTATCCTCAGAGAGATTTTTCAAAGACACAAAACTTAATTTTCAGCCTTTAAAATATTTTTTTTTTATTAAATAACCTAGAGATTCAAATAATTCTGATAAATCACAGTGAATTCACAAAATTATGAAATTTGGTCCAAAGGCTTCTGTGGTCTAGGTCTACCTCTAATAAAAATTTCAAAGGATTAGAATTTACCTTGGTCAAGTTAGAAATTTTCTTTGAAAAATCCTATTTTTGCATGAAAATAATTATATAAAATAAATTAAATTCTGAAAAATCACATTTTCTCCTCTGATGTCTTAATTGACCCATGAATGAGGTAGGATAAAAAATTTCAAAGTCATTTGAATTGAATTTGACAAATTATGAAGTTTTAGAGCCTTAGGGGCAAATATGTAATTTTGGAAATTTAGCCTTAATTAACATTTAAGCTTATGTCAAGGAGGGAAATGGGCAACCTCTGATCTTAATCAATTTATTTGATGTTTGGAACACAAGGGGTTAATTGGTAGAAACCTATCTCACTTTCTTAATTAAGTTAATAAATTTCTAAATTATTAAAATTTGGAAGTTTATTAAAATTAAATGATCCTGGACTTAGGGGTATGACTTTTGAAGTCAATAGTTAATCAATCTAATACCCCTATTTTAATTTTCAAATAAAAATTCAAATTATGAATCATGACGACTTAAAGCTTAACTTTTCAAAACTAATTAAGACACTCACCTAGGTCTTGAGGGCTTAGTGGTGACTTAGGCCAAATCAAAATTGACTAAATGAGGATTAGAGAAATAAACATAACTCTTGACCTCAATTTTGGGTGAGGTTTAGTTTTTCCTCTTTAGTAGCCTAAGGTCTAGCCATAGGACTTTCCTATTGACTATTCTTAGAAAACTAAAAAAGGCACCCTCACCACTAGAAATTTCAAACTCTTCTCTACTCAACTGGAAGTTCCACATGTTGGTCTCAACCTCTAAATACTTAGTAGGTGGGGTCACTATGGGGGAAACTCAAGATGAGTCACCCTTAGGACTGCTGGACCTTAGGGTT